>JASPKZ010007865.1:0-110658 GCA_030220185.1 Diploptera punctata
ATATCATGAGAAAGTCCTGTGTAATGTTCAGAATGGCAATTGTGATACAATATTATATTCCCTTATAAGAGTAATTGCAAGTAAACAATAAACTTATGCATCAGGAGCTCATTTTCATTGTCTCTTGTCCATTTTTAACCAAATATGAATGTTGTGTCTCTTTATTCTTTTTAGATTATATAGAAATGTCACCTCAAGAGAAAACAAAATATTGAAAATGTAGTAATCACAATAGAAAATCTGAAAATCTACAAATTGATGATATACAAATCAACACAGTAGAATCATTCAAATATTTAGGTACCAAAGTAAATGGACATAACACATTAGAAGAGTAAATTAAAGAAAGATTGGTAAATGGGAATGAAGCTTATTTTGCAAATAGAACCTTTTTTAAAAGCAAATTAATATCAAAAACTGCAAAAATAAGGTTGTACAAAATTCTCATTAGACCAGTAGTTACATATGCTTGTGAAATTTGGGTCCTAAAAGAAACAATAAAACTAATTTTTGAAAGAAAAATTTTAATAATAATATTTTGACCAAATAAAGGAATTGATAACTGTTGGAGAATCAAAACAAATAACGAACTAAACAAATTAATAAAAAATCAAAACATAGTAAACCATATAAGATTTCTCAGAATTGGTTGGTTTGGACATTTGATAAGAATGGATGATCAGAGACTGGTCAAAACTCTACAAATGGAAACCTATAGGAGGCAGAGCTGTAGGAAGACCGAAGATCACATGGGAGGATGAACGATCTAAGGACAATGAAAGTGACTAATTTGAAAATGACAAGAGACAGATTGGCATGGAGGAGGATTGTTGAGAAGGCCAAAACTTTCACTTTTGAAGTTGTCGTGCCTTAAGATTTTGATGATGAAGATCATGAGAAATGTCACCATTCAGTTTGGAACATCCTGTAAATTACTACATATTGTATTTAACTATGGAGCTTTTGCTGGTTCGAACCCCATGAGTGAAGAAATTTGCTCACGGAAATTCAGCCAGTATGGGATCAGTGCCCACTCAGCATCATGTGGAATTTGGGTAGCTACAAAAAGTAGCAGCTCCAGGTTGATAAAACCAGCTATAACGTCTGGGGGACCCAACATGCTGATCATGTATCACCCCTGTACTGGCTGACTGGCTGAATGTTCATCCACCTCTGTGATTAACACATGTGGATGTGAGGCCAGTAGCCAGCTGGTAGGCCGAGAGTTTTCAATACCCTGTCTGCTCTTAAAGAGAACCACATCAAAACAAAATCATGCTACCATCTCACTTTTCATTGGTTGTAGAAGCAATAAATATGCAAAAAAGTAGTTCCCTTCATTAAATTAAAAATATGTCCTCGAATATACTTGTTATTCTTTGTGAATGAAAATAATAATATTCAAAACAGAAAATATTCTAAAATATACCTAATCAATAATTACAAATTAAAAAAGTTTATTACAGAAGGGTAATGCTTTTGAGTCATTCATTAAACAAAATGGCTGAAAGTGTTGAATCTTCTGTTGCTGTGTCGTCATCTCTTTGTCAAAAGTGACAGTAATTGTGGTGCAGAAGGATACAATTGGCATTTGTTGATGTTAGGATCACTCTAAGAGCGAATAAGCTATAGGCCTCTTGTGCCATGGGGGGGGGAAATTAGGTTATGTTAGGCTACATATGGTTGACCATATGTCTTGTAGAAAAATAATGTTACCCTAATTCTTTGTAAGACTTTTTAAAAAGGCACCTCTTTCAGGTTGCTGTGCTCAGGCAGTCTGCCAGTAACTCAAAGGCATACAGACTGTGTTGAGAGTAACACTTGAGAAGTTAGAATGCATGGGTCACATACAGAAATGCATGGGTACACGATTGCAGCACAACTAGAAGAAGGAAATGAAAAAAAAAAACTGAGAGATGGAAAATCTCTTGTGGGGGCTGGCCGGCTAATTGATGCTGTCATTGATAAATTGCAGACTTATTATGGATTATAATGAAAATTAAAAAATTAAATTGTACCTGTTGGTAGGTGCCGTCATCATCAACTTTGTTAAAATACTGTATATAAAATGAACTGGAGTGCTTTCGGAAGTTATCTTCCATCTTCTGCAGGTTGAGCTACTGCTACCAACAGGTACAATTAAATTTTTTAACTTTCATCATATGACTTCACCTCAACGGAATTTGATAAGGATTTTACTACTATTGATTATTATGGATTAGCAATTAGGCATAACCTACATAGTGTTGAAGCATTGACAAGAGCAGTGTGGGCATCATATTATCACACTTGTTCTACAGATGCCAAAACTCAGCACCATCTCTGCCCCAAAGAATCTGGTCGAATGGATTTCACAGGGCACAAGCATCAAATAGGGTGTATAGGGTGAGTTTGGAGGAAAGGTACATGTTTTGAAGGGTATAGTACTGGTGATTCTGAACAAAAAACTTCTAATATAGATATGGCCTTTTCTTAACTGTTTCAGGGTAATTTAATGAAAACAACGAGGAACCAAAAAAGTGCAGGTGACAGTAAATGAAGATTCTGTTATCTTAAGATTCCTTTAATTGAGTATGTTTCCTCACAAAAAGATGTTCGAACACTACTCTGCCAACTTCAATGCATTTTTGCTGCTCTTGTAGACGGCTGTTGTGTTGCTGATCTGAGCTCATTCGTACATTCCTTAACTTGAGCACAAGCATGGGTGAGATGTACCTCTTTTGTGTCCACTCTGTGCTTGTAGACTTTGTTCTTAAGTCAACCCCACAAACAGTTATCTAATGGGGTAAGATTGGCTGACCACAGAGGCCAAGCAATGATTCCACCGCAATTGATTTCTTGAAAATGTGTTACCAGAATAATTGGAGGATATCCCGATGGCAACATGAGCTTGTATGTACTTTAAGCATGACAGAGCTCCTGCACATCCCGTATGGCCAGTGAAATGACACCACAAAAAAACATATCCTGGGTATTGGCCCGGATGTGGTGTAATCATTGCTTGGCAACCGAGGTCACCCGATCATACCCCATTAGATTACTGTTTGTGGGGTTGACTTAAGAGCGAAGTCTACAAGCACAGAGTGGACACAAAGGACATATTTCTGACGCATGCTTGTGCTCAAGTAAAAGAATGTACGAATGAGCTCAGGTCAGCAACACAACAGCCATCTACAAGAGCAGCAAATTGCATTGAATTTGGCGGTGGAGTGTATGAACATCTTTTTGTGAGGAAATGTACTCAATTAAATAAAACTTAAGACTACAGAATCTTCATTTACTGTCACCTGCACTTTTCTGGTTCCTCATTGTTTTCATTAAATTACCCTGAAACGGTTATCAAAAAGCCATATGTATATTATAAATTTTTTTGTTCAAAATCACCAGTATTATCACCTCTCAAAGCATGTACCATTCCTCCTGACCCATCCTGTATACACTTCCCCCAATCTGTGATGGATGTCATCAAGCCAATGTATGCAGAACTAAATGATGTCAGTCTCCTTAAGAAATGTCTATATGGCAGGATACAAAAACAAAATGAAAGTTTTAACAAGTGTGTGTGTGTGGGAGCTCCTGCCAAAGACAATATTTGTGGGCCATACATTGATCTGGGTAGGCATGCATGATGAAGTCCTAATATTTAATAATGGGGCTGCGTGTAGATTCTTGGTATTTAGTGGAAAAAAAGCTCTGCGTCACATTGACAATAAGCTTATTTATCATGTTGAACGAGTTTGCTCAACTGTCCACTAAGCAAGCCAGAAACAGAAGGAGGAATGCTGAGAGGCAGAAAGAGTCCCTGAATAAAGATTCTGGTGATTATTGTACTCAGATGCATTGAAGTAATTGTGTTTTCATTTATTGCTTCCCAGTTTGTGATATATCTCTTATATTTCATCTGGATAAGTATTGAAACCCCTCTTTTAGCCCTTTCATTCTTTTTAACACCACTGTAAATGTGAACATATGATCCTAAAGTTTCCATTCCTTCTCCATGCTTCAAATCCTCCACCTGTTTAAGGACCTCCTCCATTTTATTCCTTATGCCTTGTACGTTCCATGTTCCAAGTAAAAGATTTAGAATATATGACTAGAGAATTAATAGAAGAATATGATAAATGGGGATTAATTTTGAACATGAAAAAAACAAAATATTTATCAATTGGTGAATCAGAACAAAATTTAATTTTGGAGACTGGAGAATCAATAAAATCTTGTAGTGAGATCACATATTTAGGAATTAAAATAAATAAAAATAGGAGTTATGAAGAGGAAATCAGAAATAGAAATAATAAAGGAAAATTTGCCATTGCTGGCCTCAATGGAATATTGTGGGATAAAAATATAAGTAATAAAAATAAAATGAATATATATCATACAATTTTTAAAAGCATCATTACTTATGGAGCAGAACTTTGGCCATTAACAACAAAAACAAATAAGTATCTTTTGGCAACGGAAATGGATTTATACGAAGGGCCGCAAGAATTCCAAGATGAGAAAAAATTAGGAACTCAGTTATAAGGGAGAAAATGAAGATTGAAGACACTATTTTAGATTATATTAAAACTCAGCAATTAAGATGGTATAGACATGTCCAGCAAATGGAAGAGGATCGACTACCAAAATCTGTTTTGGAATGGAAACCTGAGGGAAGACGAAGCAGAGGAAGACCTAAAACCTTCTGGAGTCAGGGAATATGTTTATATATGAAGGAGAAACATCTACAACCAGGAGATGGATGGACCGACAAAATTGGCTATTAGGAATCAGACGATGTCAAGGCATTAATGAACCGATGATCTATCTATCTATCTATGCATTGAAGTAAGTCAGATTAGTGTTGTAAATTTTTAAGTCTAATTTTCTCGATGTTACATTTTGGGATACACAAGTACCTTTATATCAGGAACTATTTAGAATAGAAAGCTGAAATTTTCAAACTTATCTCATATATAACAAAGACTTTTTGTCTGCCTAATTCATAACCCTAGCTTATAAATTATGGAAATTGCCTATTTTTTGGAATGTGAAAATGGAGATAAATTTTTTCTTCTCTTTATGTACTAATGTGATTTTTAAATTGTGTTGTAGAATGCATATCCTTCTGGTTTTGGTAGAGAGAAAATATCTATTCCATTCCCATTAAGAAAAACTGCAGAATATGTAAACATATATACATACTAAAAACAGATGTCATTTTTGCACTGAGAATATTGCATAATGTTATGTATTTATTTATTATGTGAACAATATAATGATATTTAAATATTTTTCATCTCAGTACAATCTTCAAACTACCTGTACCTATTCATTCTCACTGATCCATATTTTAATGTCCATTTTTAGGTACTAAATTCATTATTGAACTTTTGTACGAAAAATCACTATGAGGTTTAATTTAAGATTTAAATTAAAATACTCTGTACATCACCTCACATCCAGTCTTCTAATTATACCAGTTTCAAAGCTTAGACAGCTTCATCTTCAGTCATTTTTGTCAACTGACATTATGTCTATCACGGGAACTTCTTCTTCCTGCCTCCTCGCTCCACGAACAGAGGGAGGAAGAATCAGTTCTCCTGATGTATATAACATCAGATTTGAAGAGAAGAATATATGTCAAAATCGGGTTCAAATCCCGATTTAGGCAATTTTTTCTCTTCAAATTTAATTTGTCAATCAGTGAGAAGTGATAAATTCAGTATTAAATATCTTACATTACATCAGTTGACAAGAAATTACTGAAGATGAAGCTGCCTAAGCTTTGAAGCTGGTATATATTGAAAACTGGATATGAGGTGAGGTACGAAGCATTTTTATTTAAATCTCAAATTTTAAATACTAAATGTATTTATAGGGAAAGATATTGGGAAGGTGGAGAAGAATGGAGAAATAAGATAAACGTTTAAAAAGATTTGGGCATAAAAAAATATTTTATTGCACTGTTAATCTCTTTACAAATACTGTATTTAATGTGTCACATTCAGTACCGTAAACTGGCTAAGGCATTTAAAGAGACTATCGTGTATGCGGCCATCAGTCAGTTAACTCCTTTTAGAGTGGGCGCACAGTGTACAATTTTCAATGCATTCCGACTTTATCAAAAAAAGATCCCCAACAAAAAACAAACATTTCTGACATTTATGCAGACCACATGCACAAACTTTGTTCATGACATAGAAAAAAAAAAGGAATCACCATCACCTGCTCGATCTGAAGCATCCACATCAACTTCAATTATGAGCAGCCCCAAAGTACCCCCTCCAAAAAGAGCCCCAGCGAAAGATCCTCCATTTCAACTTGACGGAAAATTGAAGGAACATGTGCCACTTAAATTTCCACCCTTGAAAAGTGACAGCCATCCAACAAGAAAATTTAGGGTGTGTCTGAAAAACAAAAAAGTGAGTGCAACAGTGTGGTACTGCATGAAATGTGGCGTTCCTCTGCACCCTGGAGCCTGTTTTACGAGATATCACACCATCAAATCCTACTAGGATATCTCCTTTAGGTATGAACAAAATTTGAATTTTCTAGGACTAATAGTTTGTGAATAATGGTCCATTTTCTGAAGTGCCACGAAAAGGGTAGCTGGGATATTTAAATGGCTGGCCTGTGGTTTAAATGCCCTGCTCAGTGCCTGGTACTGAATGTGAAAACTATTAAAAAAAAGTAACATATTTAATTAAATTAAAAAATTAATGAATTTAGAATTAAATTTTACTTTAATCAGACTAACAAATATTAAATTGAAATTAATTATTCCTTTCACAAAACTGTGCTTGTCGTTCCAGAAATAGTTGAAAAAACTACGTGTTTGTTCCCCGTCTGATGTTCCTGATACCATCACATTGTTTGTCTATCATTTTGACCCTCAACAAAGGCATGTGTATCAGCACACATTTTATTATCACTGCTTGTGGATTGATGACTTCTAAAGACCCTGAGTGTGTGAGCAGGGAATCATATCAGCTCTATACTGATCGTAATTGTAAATAACATCACTGCTTATAGGTGGAAGCAAATTAAAATCAAGAATGGGGAGACACTCAACAAATGTACAGGGAATCACATCAGGTTGGTATAGTTCATAATCATAGATTGGAACACTGCTTATAGGTTGAGGGTAGACGTATTCTGGAATGGGGAGACACTGGACAAAACTAACGGGAAATATATCAGCTGGGTACTGTTCATAGTTTGTTACATCGCCACTTGTAGTTACATCGCCACTTGTATTTACATCATCACTTGTAGAACGAGGATAACTGTATCTAGCATTCAAAACACACTGGTTACACGTGCAGGGATCCGTATCAGTATGGTATTCTTCAGAGTTGACAGTTGCATTACTGCTTGTAGGCTTAGGGATATAGTGTTCTGAATTGGGAAGACATTCCTCACAGTTAGATGTATTAGTACCTTTGCTTGCTTCCTGTGTTGATGATAATGGAGATATCTTGGGACTGACATGATTGTGATCATCAATGTTTGCTCTCTTGGTTGTTGTGTTCTCTTCTATAAAGAAATTGAATTCTTTACGATTCAGATCACTTTTTTCATCAACACTTGCATTACTTGTTGTGGTGTGCTGTTTTGTAGAGGATTCCAATTGTAAATTCAGAAGATCTTTGCCATCGTTTCTCACTCTCTGTGTTCTGCGTTTTCTGCATTTCTGTTTTTGACTGGAAAGCAATCTCATGCATTCTCGGAGCGTTAAGTTTGAGGTACGAGGGATATAAAACATGCCTTTCCTGAAAAAACAAAAAATATTGGATTTTAGATTATGTGAATGTAATCAGCTAATCACTGAACTACAAAAGAATATGAAATGAAGATAACAACAGAGAAAACAAAAAATTATGGCAATTCAAGGAGTAGATCCCGTCAGAAGTAAAATTTTACTTGACAACAAAATTTCAGAGTAGATGAATAATTTTACATTTTTCGGTCACTTTTGAAATCCACAATGGGTTGAAACAAGGAGATGCACTATCTCCTCTACTATTTAATTTTGTACTAGAGCATGCCATTAAATCTTTAGAGAATGAGGATGGCTTACAACTCAATGGTATTAATAAGCTGTTAGTTTATGCTGATGATGTAGTATTGTTGGCCGATAGCGAGGAGATACTAAAGGACAACATGCACACACTATTGAGTAACACTAAGAAATTAGGACTGGAAGTAAATATCAATAAAACTAAATATATGGTCACACGTAGAAATACATTAAATAATGGAGATGGAAAGCTAATGACAAATGAGGTTAATTTTGAGGAAGTGGCTGAATTCAAATACCTAGGAACAATAATCACAAATAGGAATTAGATGCAAAAAGAAATTAAACATATCCTCAATTCTGGAAATGCGTGTTATTATGCATTACAGAGACTTTTGATGTCGCAACTCCTTTCAAAAAAACGTTAAACTGAAAATACATAAAACTATTATTCTACCAGTTATATTATATAGGTGCAAAATATGGACTCTTCTTTAAGGGAGGAAAGGAGATTACAAGTATGATGGTGGTGGCGGTGGTTCTGCTGATGATGGGACTAGTCCCGAAAGGCCTACAGAGTTTTAAAACAACTTAAGTTGAGGAGATGGGCCTACAAGGTAACTATTTCATAGTTTTTAACCATACATTATATTACTGTGAACTAACACCTTAACGGAAACTTACCATGAATTTTACTAGTATTGATGTAGGTATATTTTTAGATAAATAAAATGATGATAATTAAAATTATCTTTTAGACTGAACTATAATTGATCAGTACCATACATGAAATGTTCCTGGAAAATGAAGGTTTAAACAGCCTGTTATTACACGTCACTCTACGAAGTATTGGAGGAGATAGGGTGCATTGATTTACAATTTGGAACACTTCTTAATGTTTGCGCTACTGTGGAGGGATTCCAATTTCAATTCTCCATTTCCATTGGTTATGTGTCGGCAATGGTGGTCTAGTGGTTACATTCCTTGCCTCTACTCCCAAGGGTCATGGGTTCAAACCCGGCTGGAGTTGATGGATTTTTAGGATGGAAAAAATCAAGGGATAAGTCCTCCAGGAGGGACTTTAATCCATGGGACTCAAGTATGGAGATTTTCAGGCTCATGGAAGAACCACAAGCCGGAATAAGGAGGCCTCTGTGCAGAATTTAACTTACATTTAATCCATCCTAGTAATACCATAGTTCCCTACAAAGATGCCTCACTGAGTCGGAATGCTGACCACATACCACTCACTTGACATCTATAGAAAAATAAGGGTATCCATGTCTCAATGAGGTAAAAATGGCCATTCTAACAAGGGAACTCCCAACCATTGCATGCTGGAATCTACTTTGAAATTTCTCCAAGAGAAACGTTGTGATGTACCAAGCCTGTGTCCAAAAAATTATCTGCATTTTAACTGCAAGGCATAGAAATCGAATACAGAATCCAGCAATGTCAACCCACTGAATGGAGCAGATGGACTCCCTGCATTAGTAAAACAGAGTGAAGTAAGGCAGGGCATGGCACAGACAGCAGGTGGTGAGGGTTATTCAATCTACCAATTCAGGTTTTGTATTACTTCCCCATCCGTTTTAATGAGAGATTTGGCACTGGATTTCAATTCGTTTCAATGCCCTACAGTTAAAAAGGCAGATTTTTTTTTAGTTTCGGCCTTGGTACATCACAACGCTTCTCTGCAAGAAATATCAAGGTAGGTTTTGCCATGTAATGATTGACAAAGTACATTTGTAAGAAGAAGAAGGAGAAGAAGAAGATGAAGAATTTTGTTTTGTAGTACTGCTTCCTAAACCTTAATCATAAATCTTGTATGCCTATAGTTTACAAGTCCCACATATCTGAAGCAGTGGTATACCCTGCAAACATGAATAGTTCGGATTCCTTTTTGTAAATATGTGCAGCAGCCCTCTAAATTGAACTATGCTGGTGGTAGCATTGTTGCCAGACTGGTCAAAGGTGATATGTCAGATGAAAAAAGTACCTTGGTCGAAAGAGTGACCATCTTTCACCATAAAAATATAAATGTCAAGAAATGCGGATGTAGGTTCCACTGGGGTAAAACTTTCCGGAGGTCAAATAGTCCCCAATTTGGTTCTCTGGGCAGGGATTACTTCAGGGAACCCAAGCCAAAGGCTCAAACGCAGGGACATGTTCCTAGGAACATGGAATGTTAGGATTTTATACAAGTTCTTAGGGACATTTTTGGGCCAAAGAGAGATGAACAGACAGGTGAATGGAGAAGACAACATAACAGTATACTACATGGTCTTTATAAGAAACCAGATATAATAAGAACAGTTAAGTCTCATTGACTGCGATGGGGAATGAAAGATGTGAATGGAAGCTTCTTGTAGGAAAAGCAGAGAGAAAACGCCCAGTTGGTACACCAAGAATGAGGTGGTAGAATAACATTAACTATGATTTGAGGAAATTAGATTATACAGGTAATGATTGGAAAACATTAACTCGGGATACGGATGTATGGAGAGCTGATGTCCACGTGGCCATGAACCTACAAGTTTGATAGTGCCAGTGAGTTATTTATCCCTGGAAATCTCATTATCCCTACTACGGATAGAGTAATCGGAGTACTCGTCATAGGTAATGTTGTATGTCCTGTGTACTAATGTACTGTAAAGCTTATACTGAATCTACTTAAAAAGTTATAAGTCATCTGTTGTTTTAAGCAGTGAAATCAGTGACAACTATGTTTGCATTTTTTCTGCAAATGATCATTTGCAGACTTCATTGCTTCTGTTATTTTTACTTAGAACTGTTTGGTCTGTTAATACTGATACAGTCTATATAAGGGAAATAAAAATTAAATATTGAAAAGTAATAGGAAATATAATAATATAATTTTACAGTTTCAAGTATACATAAATTTAAAGTGGAAGTTACACTTACTGTTTTTTATCAACAGTTTCTTGTGTCCTTTCAAAACTGCTATCATCTGGCACATTTCTCAATTTTGATTTCTTAGTACGTGCTCCTATTCTGTTTCGTCTACCTCTAGCTCGACGTCTTGAAGCCTTTCCTCTCATTGTTGATCCTATATGAATAGGAAAACTTTATTATTAAAACAAGCTCAACAATATTTCATGGCGATTGTCATTGGAAACTTAAAAAACCATCCCTTGTCACTGTTACTTACCTCCAATAGGTGAGACACAATGAAAATGATTTCAATCAGGATTTAGAATAGTGTGTCTCAAAACAAAATTAAATATTATTAATATTTTAAGCAATTTTCATAATAATAAATTTGAAACATTCTATTTCCTTAATTTTAACTTAACAAATACATAAAATTAAAGAAAGTGAATCTCTTTACTTTCTTTAGTATGTAAACCTATTATGAAGGACACACTGAAAAAGATTTGTGTTTATTTTGGAGTTTAATATTCTGAAAAAACCTTCATCAACTTAAAAACAATATTCTATAAAGGAATTTTACCTAAATTCACAGAATACTATTCTCCCATATAGGATATAACTTTTCCCTGCTACTTTTGGACTTATGTAGTTACCTTATTCACAGACAATCATATAAAGTTGAATGTATGTTTTGCAGGTTAGTGCACATATAACTTGAAACAGTAATTTTGAACTGTCTTACTATTCAATTGATTTGAAAAATTGTCTACTTTGACTGTAACAGGTAATAGATTCCTGATCACTCCAAACTTTTTAAAATAATTTAGTCCTACTTAGTTAATAGAGGAGATAAGTTGTTGGTATATGATGATGAGGTAAGGATATACTGAGGGCCAACATACACAATCTATAGAAAAACACTAAGAAAATGGGGTGGATGTAAACATTATTAAAACTAAATAAGTAGACAAATGGAAACATGTCATACAAACCTATTGGTAATGGTTAGTTAGTAACAAATGAAGGAAATTTTGAAGAAGTGGGTAAATTCAAATACCTAGGAACAACATTTACAAACAGAAATGAGGTGTAGAAAGAAATTAAACATAGTCTCAATTCTGGAAAGGAATACTATTATGCATTACAGGGACTCTTGTCACTACAACTTCTCTAAAAAAACATTACACTAAAAATATATCAAACTGTTATGCTTTCAGTTATATTATATGAATTTGAAACATGGACTCTCACTTTAAGGGAGGAAAACAGATTACATTATTTGAGAATAAAGTTCTTAGGAACATTTTTGGACAAAAAAGAGACAAACATACAGTTGAACGGAGAACACTATGCAATAGTGAGCTAAATGAATTTTATGGAAAATCAGATATAATAAGTATGTAGGCCAAGAATAAGGTGGGAGAATACCTTTAACTATGATATGAGGGAGGTAAATTACACAGTGGATGAAAAACAAACTTAAATTTTCCATGATTAGGATCACAAAACTATAATACATATACTTCCAGGCTATTCTATGCCTGGTATCAGTCTGTGAATCTTGCAATGGATAATTAGTTATGAACTATATTAATAGGTATATTTATCAAATACTTTTCAGATAACATTTGTGCATTTGACAAGGTTGCTAAAATGTTCAGTCAAATATCTGCTATAACCAATGCTAAAATGTTTATTGAGGTTAGATCATGTATGTTATATTATGTAGATTGGACTGGTTACGTTAGTCTTTTAATGATAATTTATTGTATTTTTAGGTTATTATTTCAAATGCTCATTCGATTTTCTAGCAATTTCTGGATTAAAAAACACACACACATACATACACGCACGCACGCACGCACCACACACACATATATAAATATATATATATATATATATATATATATATATATATATATATATATATATATATATATATATATACCTATATGCCTGTAGGCTACATATACATAGCTTATGTAATTATTTAAATGGGCTTACTGCCACAATAAGTTTTAATTTTTGCAATTTGTGTAGACTGATACATGGCATAGAATCCTCTCTTTCTGTTTTTATTAGTTTTTAGCTATTTATAGAACATAATTTTTAATTACCTGATCACTCTCAAAATCTTTACAATGAAAGATCTAGCAGTGAATCAAATTTCAGTTAAAGTCTTAGGTCCTATATTAATAATTACTTATATTGATACACTTAAGAAACATTCACCACTAAAACTGGTTTTCACTTTTGGTACTAGAAGTTGGGGATTTCTCAAAGCTTCTCGAACTTTCTTCCAAAAAGCCGATGTCTTTTTATTCAGCTTCACTATTTCCTTTTTTAATTAGGATGCAGTGTGTTCTTTTTTTAAAAAAGATTTTTGTAGAATATCGATGCTGTGGAGATATCTATTAAGCTAGACTGTGTACAATAATTATTTCAAATACGCACATTGTTGGATATGTAAAAGAAAGACGACATCTATACGGACAAAAATGTAACTAAAATTTTGAATGATTAAAAATTTCGCCCTAGGAAAGCACCCGCAGTGATGCTCAATCAAGTAATAAATAAATAAATCAATCAAGTAATAAATAAATAAATAAATAAATAAATAAATAAATTTAATGGGTAGGACTATTTCATCATTATTTTAGCTGCATATTTTTAATAAAAAGCTATAGTAATTCTTAGGCTTAAGGTGTTATTTGGCCATTTTAGGTTTTATAAGATTGTATTATAGGCCTAATGTCGGCCGCGATGGACTAGGGCTATATTCCTTTCCTCTGGTCCCGAGGGTCGCGAGTTCAAACCCGGCCGGGATCGAGGGATTTTTTTGGGGGGATGGAAAAATCCAAGGAAGAAGTGCTCCGGGAGGGACTTTGAGCTGCCGGTTCCCAATATGAAGATTTTCAGGCTCGTTAAAGATCCTTAAGCCTGAATAAAGAGGCCTCTAAGCAAAATTTACCGACCTCCATCATCCTAGTAATAGGCCTACCTTAGTTGCTTACTGTTAGATGTCTCAATGCGTTGGTAAGTTGACCGCACACAATTCATGACATATTTAGGGAAATAAGAGTAATTAAATTAACTCGGTCTAGTAACTCCTAGCAAAAGGAGAGATTAAGGTCCAACAATGGGATGTTATGTCATTGTAGCCTACATGTAGATACACTACAGGAAAATATTTTGCTATAACACTGAGCAACAAAAAGAAAGTTTTTTTTTTGTCTCAGTAAGAAAAATATATGATTCTCATAGTATTTTTTCTCCTGAATTCAAATATGTTACGGGGCTTTCTCCATCACGCAAGGTTTTCCGAGAGACAGGAATTTATAATTTCAAACACTTTAACATTTTCTACATTCGTAACTACACAATACTCGAACATTCGGACTCCACCTAGAAAGTAAAAAAATGACGATTTTCTGCTATATTTCGCCTGTGGAGCATCCTTCTTGATGGTCCAACAATAATCGGCCAGCATATTAGGATTCCATTTGCCTTCTTATCTCTTTTCCATAGCTGAAAACCATTTGATGTTAGCTCATCCCCGTTTTATTTTACAATGGACAAATGGACGAAAAAACGTTAATTAATATATAATTATATAAATCCATTAATTTAAATTGAAATAAGAAAAAAATACTGTGGATGATGGAGAAATTCCGAATACATATTTGAAAACACGATAAAAAAAAATCTGCATTAAATACAACTATTGGTACTCATGAGACAAAAATCATGTTGACCAGTGTAATTTAAGCTGATCTTTTTATTTCTTGGTAGACCTGGAACCCTAGAGGCTTAGGCCCTACATATTTTACATCGAACAAAATAGTTTTCCTTGATCTTTCCCTTAAGTTTTTTTTTTAATTAGCCTTAAAATTATTTTTAAAAGTATTGTAATGGAAAGTGTGACAAAAAGAATAATTTTCTAAACATTGATTTTGAATATTAATCGTCTAACAAACCCACTGGCACTACCGAACCCGTAGGTTCATGGCTGCGCGTACGTTAGCTCTCCATACATCCCTATCTTGAGCTAATGTTTTCCAATTATTCCCTGTATAATCTACTTCCCTCATATCATGGTTAATGTTATTCTCCCACCTCATTCTTGGTCTACCAACTGGGCGTTTTCCCTCCGGTTCTCCTACAAGAAGCTTCCATGTATGTCTTTCATTCCCATTAGTGCCATATGTCCTGCTCATCGCAGTCTACGAGACTTAACTGTTATTATATCCGACTTCCTATAAAGACCATGTAGTTCATTGTTATGTAATTTTGTCCGGGAGTCCTCCAGGACGAGAACATAGCAAGTACAGGATACGCCCTTAAGTTTAGTTAAGCTTATCCATCCATCCATAATAATTCTGCCCGAAGGCAGATCCTTCACTGCAATCATAGCATTTTTGTGCTATGCTTGCAGCTTTACTAGGGAATTGTAGGTGTGGTAGCTTCCCGTTGCTCTCCACACCGGTGAAGGATGATGATGCCAAGAAGTTCAGGAAAGTAGATTCCTGGGTAAGTGTAGCAGTGCATGGCAGGTATTCTTTACAGATAATTCATTATAACCATTTTTGACTTTCAGCTCATTTATGCCAAGAAGTTCAAGATAAACAGATTCCTGAGCAATGCCAGGTAATCAAGCACAGGTTATCCAAAAATAATTACTGTATAAATTTATAATTGTTTTTCTTTTTACTTATTCAACTAAACATAAAACACATTTAATTTATTAAGGCATGGCAGCACACACTGGGTATTGGCTAGTTACATATAAAACTGGGCATAATGAACAATGAGTGAAGGTATTAAACAAAATTTTCCTAGCTTCCACTACTTAAAACATGAAATTTCCTTTAATGTCAAAGATCAAAATCTGGAAGGGGATACTTTTTGATGTCTTAAAAATTCATAAGTTGATGATGAAAGATTTACCAGTAATGTAAATGAAACTGAAAGAGACCATGGAATGATGCCATCAAAGAAGTTGTTAATAATAATCTTACAAACTTGGGAAAAAAAAAAATAAATAAATAAAAAAAATATATATATATACACATATATATACTTACTAACTCTAACTCACTGGCACTATCAAACCCGTAGGTTCATGGCCGCGCAGATAAGCTCTCCGTACATCCCTATCCTGAGCTAATGTTTTCCAATCATCCCCTATATAATCTACTTCCCTCAAATCATAGTTAATATTATTCTCCCACCTCATTCTTGGTCTACCAACTGGGCGTTTTCCTTCTGGTTTTCCTACAAGAAGCTTCCATGCACATCTTTCATTCCCCATTTGTGCCACATGTCCTGCCCATCGCAGTCTACGAGACTTAACTTTTCTCATTATATCTGGCTTCCTATAAAGACCATGTAATTCACTGTAGGAGGCTGGGGAAGTCGTATTGCATATTTGCCAGAAGTTCCAAATGGATTTGGTTGTTGATAAATTTATGAAGTGGTTATTACGAACAATAAATACACTATGACTTATAGAATTAATTTAAAGAGTGTTAAAATTATTTGATCTTAATTTAAGTGTTTATTGTTGAATGTTTATTTTGTATACATGTAATGCTTTGATTTAAGATTTATTTGTACTTGTACTTTATTATAAAAATTTGACTTGTCTCATATCATGTATATAATCAGTTGGATAAATAAATTGAGTTGAATTGAATTGAATTGTTTGACTTGTCCCATATCATGTATATAATCAGTTGGATAAATAAATTGAGTTGAATTGAATTGAATTGTTTGACTTGTCCCATATCATGTATATAATCAGTTGGATAAATAAATTGAATTGAATTGAATTTAATTGTTTGACTTGTCCCATATCATGTATATAATCAGTTGGATGAATAAATTGAATTGAATTGTTTGACTTGTCCCATATCATGTATATGATCAGTTGGATGAATAAATTGAATTGAATTGAATTGAATTGTTCTGTAGTCTTCTCCATTCACCTGTCTGTTCATCTCTCTTTGGTCCAAATTTTCCTAAGAACTTTATTCTCAAATACTCATAATTTCCTTTCCTCCCTTAAAGTAAGAGTCCATGTTTCGCATCCATATATATATATGTGTCCACCGCTGTGTTCTCGAGGTAGCTTGCTGCCTTGTCACACAGCAGGCCCGGGTTCGATCCCAGGTTGGGACAGTTTTTCTGGGTGAGGTTTTTATCGGGGCTTTTCCTCACCTGTAAAACAAATGTCAGGAAAACTTTAAGGCCCAAACGGTACCCGAAATCATATGGCCATCATCATCATGCTATGATTAATATAAAAGTATGGAATATTCACCTGAAAGGTCCGTCTCCTCAACTTAATTAAATATAAAATTATGGAATATTCACCTGAAAGGTCCATCTCCTCAACTTAATTATTTAATTAAGTTGAGGAGACGGACCTTTCAGGTGAATATTCCATAATTTTATATTAATTTTGAATAATACCTCAACGGAACACATCATGAATCTTATAAAATTGCTCATGCTATGATTGCAGTGAAGGACCTGCCCTTGGGCAGAATTACTATGGATGGAGGGATATATATATATCTTCACCGGTATATAAAGGACATTGTATGAAACATATTGTTTAAATTCAAAGTGCTTTCATGTAACATGAGCCTGAAGCTTCATATTTAGATGCACATATCAGCTCTTTCACTGCAAGTTTAAGGGACTTCTGCAAAGACCATTATGAATTAAAAAGATATGAAACTACAATATCTGGGGTAATGAACATATGTATGATGGTAGATTACTGTTGGTCTATCACATCTATGGAATTCTCAAGGACTTCACTACAAACAGGTTCCATTGAAGAGAGGAAGAAATACCGAGAACTTATATAAAATCATTTAATGACAAAGTTTTTACTCTTTTGGTAAGATATTTCCTTCCTTTTACCAATGCTTTATGCTTTTAGAGTATATTTGCCAGTGCACAAAAATATAGACATATTAAATACAATGAGACATAAAATTAATAATTAGCCATTGCCTTGTATTTACTCTATATAGCATACACCAAATTTTAGATTTGCCAGACTGCCAAAAAACCATATGTAATATGCCAAAAACAAATACTTATATGTTATGTATTTACATTTCAGAAAGTGAAAATTTTATCATGACTTCCAGAAAGTTATCTGCACAATTAATAATAATATGATTATAATTTTTGGTGATTTAAATGCCAGAAATGGTATTACTAAATTTGATACATATATAGGACCATATGGAGGGCAAACCTGTAATAGAAATGGCTTACGGTTAATTGACTTTGTCATGTTTAATCAATTCACAATAATGAACTCAGTATTTAACCACAAGGACAGTCACAAATATACATGGGAATCCAGGGGCCTTAAATCAATAATCGACTCTGCTATATATAATAAAAAATTAGCATTAAATGTTCTTGGTACAAGAGTTTACAGAGGACCTGAAATCGAATCAGACCATTACTTACTTGTTTGTCCAATTCGTACGCCACCGAGATGGAAAAATAAAAATGAAATTAATTATATAAAATTTGAAAATGTGGACCATACCTATGAAGTAAGTCTTTTCCGAGATCCCACTACTACCTGGCTATACAAATGCAGATTAGATCGTTTAGTTCAAGAAACACTGGTTGGCGAAAATATTGAAGAAGAATGGCTTGCTCTACAAAGTAATTTGACACAAGCAGCAAATAAAAGCATGGGTATCAAAACTAAATGGAATCGAAAAAAAGGACTACGGATATGGGATGAAAACATAAAAAAAAAGTAATTGATGATAAACGTGAAGCATACAAAAAATTCTTGTCTACAAAAAAGATGAAGATAAAGCAGAGTATCATAGGAAGGGAGCCATAGCTAAAAATGAAGTTGGCAAAAAACATAGACAAAGCTGGGAACAATTTGTATCATTTTTGGAAAATCATATCACTAGGCCTCTACCAAAAATATATAAAGTTTTAAAAAATGTATATAATGATTCAATGCACATTCAAATTGTATATCTAAAGAATCTTGGCTTAACTATTTTCATCATTTATGGACACAAAAAGGTGTTTTATTACAAATACCGATCTCTAATAACACTGCTTTGGAACAAGTTTTCTGTAGATGAATTAACTGATGTTGTTAAATCGTTAAAAAATAACAAAGCTCCTGGAGAAGACCACATTAATCAAGAATTATTTAAATTTTCAACAAAAAAAAAATTTTAGACAAATTTCTTATTCTCCTTAATATGATATGGGAAGGACAAGAACCTCCACAAAGCTGGAACAAATTCATTGTAAAACCAATCTTCAAAAAAGGAAGTTGCCAAATCAAAGATAACTATCGTGGAATTAGCTTGTTGAATTCTGGATATAAAATTTATGCTAATATATTTAAGAATAAATTGAAAAAATGAATGAAAATATAATTGGAGAAGAGCAGAATGGATTCAGAAAGGGTAGATCTTGTAGAGATGGATTCTTCACTCTAAAACTACTATTAGAAAAGCACAAGGAATTCAATATAGAAACTCATATCACCTTTGTTGACTTCATAAAAGCTTTTGACAAAGACAGAAATATATTACAAAAAAATTTTAGCTGATGATAACGTTCCACAACACAATATATTACTAATATCTTCAACATCTATAAAGATAATGAAATCTCTGTTAAACAAGATGGCAAATTATCTTCTTGGAAAAAGATCAACACTGGAGTAACACAGGGATGTGGACTTTCACACCGGTGCTTTTCATTATATATATGAATAAATTAATAAACGAATGGAGGAAAACACAATGAGGATATATACCCATCAATAGGAACCTCAAACTCAATGCTATTCTTTTTGCTGATGAATTAGTTCTTCTGGCACTTTCCGAAAATGATTTGCAACAATCAATTTATAATTTACAAAAAATTGCTGCCAAATTTAATATGGAAATATCAATTAACAAAACTAAAATTATGTCATTTCATGGGAAGGACCCCATACAAAGTAAAATCTGTTTCCAGAATTAAATTTTAGAGAGATCTAATCAATTTAAATATCTTGGATATTATCTCTCTATGTGGGATGTTAAAGGATATCCCTGAAAAAATTACTAGTTATAATGTAAGTTTGGGAATTATTAATCAAGTTATGAAACCATCCCTTGTACAAAAAAAAACATCAGATTACGTTTATATAACACTTTGGCTAGACCAGTGTTGACCTATGGTAGTGAAGCATGGACACTAAAAAGACAATATGAAAGCAGAATAACGGCTTGTGAAATGAGATTCATGCGCAGAACAGCGGGTTACACCAGATGGGATCGGAAAAGGAACACCGATATCTTAAAAGAATTAACTACGCCAGTTTTGAAATATATTAAACAGTACCAACTGAATTGGAAACACCATCTTGAAAGAATGAGTTCAAATCAGATCCCCAAAGCTGTTTATAATTATATACCAAGAGGACAAAGATCTCTGGGCTGTCCTATGAAACACTGGAGGGAAAATTTTCTATAGGATCGTAACAGGCCTTGGCCTAATACTTGGAAGGAAGAAGAAGAAGTATTTACATTTAGCACACTGATATTATAAATATGAACCAAAGAAAATCATAAATTTCACAAAAACAATGGGGATAATTAATAGTATTATGAAACCATCTTTAGTACAAAAGAAGACAAGATTACAGCTTTATTAGATTCTTGCAAGACCAGTATTAAGGTATGGTAGTGAAGCATGGACGATATAAAGAAGAGATGAATCCTGAATAACAGCAAATTAAATGTGATTTATGGGCCATACAGCATATAAATTGGGACCATAAAAGAAATGAGGAAATTATGGAAGAGTTAGATGTAGAACCCATTCTCCTTCTTATACAAAACTACCAGAACAACTGGAAAGTCCATCTTCAATGAATGCCATCTCACAGAATTCCAAAAGCTATGATTCGTTACTACACCCCAAGGCAAAAGATCGCCAAAAAAACATTGTATGAAAAATTCCTCTTTGACCCAATACATACATGGATGATGACAATGATCCTGATGATAATAATATAATTTTTTATAGACTAAGTTGAAGCTACTGATCTCTCATGAAAATTATATCCTGTGATATCTCTCCTACATTACTGGTTGCCAGAACACTGTTGTTTTTTTTAAGTAGAGCAGTAGATTAGAGTCAAGTATGGGTCAGGATTTGGTCCTTTTTTTTTTTTTTACATAAATCAGTAATATCACTAACTGTGTCAAATCATGACATTTAAAAACTTAATGAGGACCTCAACTGTATAGAAATGAGTATAGAACAGGGGTAACCCATTAGATTTCATGGAGGTCCATTTTCAAAGTAGTAAATTCAGTTGAGGTCTTTTATTAAGTAATTAGTATAAACCCTATAGAATAAAAAGGCACCAGGGCCAGGAAACATACCCAATGAGTTAATTAAATATGGCCCAAAAAATTTAATAGGTAGATTGGGGACTTGTTTAATAAATGCATTGAAATACAGAAGATTCCTGATGAATGTAAAATAAGCTACATTGTACCAATATACAAGAAGGATGATAGAAGAGACGCAAAAAACTACAGAGGACTAAGTATAAATAACACATTATATAGAATATTTACGAAGTTATTAAAAACAAAGTTACAAAAAGATATTAAAGACAAATTAGGAGAAGATCAAAATAGATTCAGACAAGGAAGGTCATGTGTTGACAATATATTTGTAATCCAACAGTTATTTGAAAAACGCACTGCAGTTGGAGAAGAAACCCATTTGACAATGATAGATTTAGAGAAAGCTTATGACTCAATTCTGAGGAACAAATTATGGGAAACTATTAGAGAAATACCATATTGATAGAAACCTAATAGAAATTATTAAACACAATTATAAAGGTAACTAGGCTTATGTTAAAATTGGAAATATAATATCTAATCCTATAAAAACCATAAAGGGATTGAAACAAGGGTGCAGTCTATCACCAATTTTATTTAATATTTATGTAGAATTTACATTAATGAAATGGAAACAAAGCTGCAAAGGTATGGGTATCCCAATAGGCAACAGATTTTTGCTGACATTACAATTTGCCGATGATCAACTGGTTTTGCGCAAGGCAAATTTGATATGGAATTCACGATAAAAAGGTTGAAAAAACATATGAATCATGGGGTCTCATAGTAAATTTACAGAAAAGAGAATATCTTGGCAATAAATAGTAATGAAAGAGAAAATTTAATATTGGAAGAAGGAATCCAAATAAAGCAGGTGAAACAAACTAAATATTTGGGAATAATTATGGATAATATTGAAGGTATAGGCAAAGAGAACATAAAACATAGAATTGAATTGAGTAGCAAAATAATATCATCATTAAATTCCATATGGGGGATAAGCATATTTGGAAAGATAAAAAAAAAATATATTGGTAAATCATTGGTAGAATCTGTTGCAATGTACGGAAATGAGGTATGGACAATCAATAAGTACTACAAGAATAGACTAATAGCTCTATAAATGGATTATTTGCACATAGAAGTACCAGAAAGTCAAAATTAGAACATGTCACAAATAAGGAAAATAGAAACATAATGGAAGCAGAAGAAAGCATAATTGAAAGAATTGAGGACAAGGAATTAAAGTGGCTAGGATATGTTTTATGAATGGAAGAAGAGGGATGGCCAAAGCAACTATATCAATGGCATCCGACCAGAAAGAAGAAAACAGGGGGGGACCAAAGTTAACATGGAGGAAAAACATGAGGGCTAAGCATCGAAGATACCCAAAACTGATGTGCAGGTTTCTTTCAATTTGAACTAGTTTAGTAGAAAAAAAAAATTCTGTGTTTGTTACATAATTTCTCAATTTTATAAGGGTGACATATGAATTATATTTAATTACAAATGAACCATTCAATATATATAAAAGATTGCACATCAGTTTTTTACTACTATGTAATATCTAAAGCTCTCCTGAAAATTTCAAGGAGATTAGTAAAATATTGTGGTACGCAGAGCATTTTGAAAACTCAAAAATGCTGAAAAAATATAGTTGAGAAAAATGAAATTTAAAATTTAACAATGGAAATGAGCACAATACCTCATGCAGGTAGACTTAAAACTCCCCAGCACCATATGTGTGACCCTCTGCTGCTTTCTTTTTGGCCTCAACAGCAGTTTTTGTCAATTTGAGTCTTCTCCGGGCTGTTTCGCTTTGCTGAAACTTCACTGTTTGTAAGTCGACGTTTATCCCTCATTGCACTTAAGTTTTGTCCTGAGGCACTTAATTGCACACCACTGACTGCAGCTTTTAGTTTTTGTGTTGTTTCACATCCCATATTGAATTCTGCAATCCCTGATGTGACAGCAATTTCCAATTTATTTTTTGAGACGAACACCTCTTTCGGGCATTTAGCCCAAATAACGCTGTGCAAAGATTCATTTGGATTCTGAGTCTTCCCCACAGTACAGCGGTTCAGAATCTCATCAGAAGCTAATCTTTGATACACAGGCATTATTTTACACACCACATATGCAGATAGTGTTGTCTTCATGGTGCTACTGGAACAAATCATGCACCCCAACCATCTTTATCTTCTTCCTGTGGTCGCACGGGGAGACTTAAATGGCTGCATAGGGCTTTAAATATGGCCAAAATGAAGAAAAAAAAAATTGCAAAATAAAAGTACAGGGTTCAAACATAATAAAAAACTTAAAATAGAAAAAACAATTTTTTCATCATATTTCACCAAATTTCACCGAAGAATTGCCTTAATCTTTCATTTACTAATTCTATCATTAATTGGTTCGGAATCTATTATATTATCTGTAATATGTTTACTAACAAAAAAACCAGTTCCAAATTCACGTCTTGAATTATTATTGCAGCTTTTTAAAACCATTAACTTTTTCTTGTTACGAACTCCCTACCCTAGCCATCTGATTTTCTGCAAATCATGTGTCAATTTTGTATTTCACAGTTTCCTATATCAATTCATTTAGGGCTCCCGGTCTGTATAATGCTCTCACATTCCAAGTCGCAATAGCCATCTCATTAATCCTTTTTGGTTGTCAGGGTCTTTTTCTTTTAATCCAATCCTTCCAAGGCTTCATGTTTGGGTTCCTAACAAGACAGTTTTACAGGATGTTGTCAGCAGCATACCTAACACCTGACCTGGAGGGTCAGAGAGTCTTCAGTTAGAGTTCCATAACCTAGCCGAGGTGGCCTCATTTGAGGGCACCAGTCTTTGCCCTAACCAATTCCCAAGAGACTTGGCTTGCTGGTCAGGTGGCTGTTGTAATGTCTTCTGTCTTATATCCAGATATTTATTAGTAGATCTATTCAGCATTGATGCACCTTCTAGTTCACTGACCAGCAGTAGGTAATTGTGTAAGATGGATAATTTAGGAAAGGTAACTCGAGATTATTTGCTACTCAGTCCACTCAGAATATGCAGGGTACAGGAAGGTGATGATGTGAAAGGATATTTGATTAAGGACAGTGGTTTGCTGCTCCTATTAGTCACCTTTTACGACAGGGGGAGGTCCCATGGTGCTATTCTACAACCCGGCACCACACAGGGATTCAGTCCCCACTGTAATTACCATTTGTCACATTGTAGACTTCCAAAAAAACTCCAAATTTTCTTACTCATATCACGAGAAAGTCCTGTGTAATGTTCAGAATGGCAATTGTGATACAATATTTATATTCCCTTGTAAGAGTAATTGCAAGTAAACAATAAACTTATGCATCATGAGCTCATTTTCATTGTCTCTTGTCCATTTTGTACCAAATATGAATTTTGTGTCTCTTTATTCTTTTTAGATTATATAGAAATGTCACCTCAAGAGAAAACAAAATATTGAAAATGTAGTAATCACAATAGAAAATCTGAAAATCTACAAATTGATGATATACAAATCAACATAGTAGAATCTTTCAAATATTTAGGTACCAAAGTAAATGGACATAACACATTAGAAGAGTAAATTAAAGAAAGATTGGTAAATGGGAATGAAGCTTATTTTGCAAATAGAACCTTTTTTAAAAGCAAATTAATATCAAAAACTGCAAAAATAAGGTTGTACAAAATTCTCATTAGACCAGTAGTTACATATGCTTGTGAAATTTGGGTCCTAAAAGAAACAATAAAACTAATTTTTGAAAGAAAAATTTTAATAATAATATTTTGACCAAATAGAGGAATTGATAACTGTTGGAGAATCAAAACAAATAACGAATACTAAACAATTTAATAAAAAATCAGGACATAGTAAACCATATAAGATCTCTCAGAATTGGTTGGCTTGGACATTTGATAAGAATGGATGATCAGAGACTGGTCAAAGAACTCTACAAAAGGAAACCTATAGGAGGCAGAGCTGTAGGAAGACCGAAGATCACATGGGAGGATGACACACTGAACGATCTAAGAAAAATGAAAGTGAATAATTTGAAAATGACAAGAGACAGATTGGCATGGAGGAGGATTGTTGAGAAGGCCAAAACTTTCACTTTTGAAGTTGTCGTGCCTTAAGATGTTGATGATGATCATGAGAAATGTCACCATTCAGTTTGGAACATCCTGTAAATTACTACATATTGTATTTAACTATGGAGCTTTTGCTGGTTCGAACCCCATGAGTGAAGAAATTTGCTCACGGAAATTCAGCCAGTATGGGATCAGTGCCCACTCAGCATCATGTGGAATTTGGGTAGCTACAATAAGTAGCAGCTCCAGGTTGATAAAACCAGCTATAACATCTGGGGGACCCAACATGCTGATCATGTATCACCCCTGTACTGGCTGAGTGTTCATCCACCTCTGTGATTAACACATGTGGATGTGAGGCCAGTAGCCAGCTGGTAGGCCGACAGTCTTCTATACCCTGTCCGCTCTTAAAGAGAACCACATCAAAACAAAATCATGCTACCATCTCGCTTTTTCAATGCTTTTGAGTCATTCATTAAACAAAATGGCTGAAAGTGTTCAATCTTCTGTTGCTGTGTCGTCATCTCTTTGTCAAAAGTGACAGTAATTGTGGCGCGGAAGGATACAATTGACATTTGTTGATGTTAGGATCACTCTAAGAGTGAATAAGGTATAGGCCTCTCGTGCCATGGGGGGGGGAATTAGGTTATGTTAGGCTACATATGGTTGACCATATGTCTTGTAGAAAAATAGATGTTACCCTAATTCTTTGTAAGACTTTTTAAAAAGGCACCTCTTTCAGGTTGCGGTGCTCAGGCAGTCTGTCAGTAACTCAAAGGCATACAGACTGTGTGTGACACTAACACTTGAGATGTTAGAATGCATGGGTCACATACAGAAATGCATGGGTACACGATTGCAGCACAACTAGAAGAAGGAAATGAAAAGAAAAAAAATTGAGAGATGGAAAATCTCTTGTGGGGGCAGGCCGGCTAATTGATGCTGTCATTGATAAATTGCAGACTTATTATGGATTATGATGAAAATTAAAAAATTAAATTGTACCTGTTGGTAGGTGCCGTCATCATCAAATTTGTTAAAATATTGTATATAAAATTAACTGGAGCGCTTTCGGAAGTTATCTTCCATCTTCTGCAGGTTGAGCTACTGCTACCAACAGGTACAATTTAATTTTTTAACTTTTATCATATGACTTCACCTCAACGGAATTTGATATGAATTTTACTGTTATCGATTATTATGGATTAGCAATTACGCATAATCTACATAGTGTTGAAGCAAACACAAGAGCAGTGTGGGCATCATATTATCACATTGTTCTACAGATGCCACAACTCAGCAGCATTTCTGCCCCAAAGAACCTGACGTGGTATGGTTTTCACAAGGCACAAGCATCAAATGAGGTATACAGGATGAGTCAGGAGGAAAGGTACATGCTTTAAAGGGTGATAGTACTGGTGATTCTGAACAAAAAATTTCTAATATACATATGGTCTTTTCTTAACTGTTTCAGGGCAATTTAATGAAAACAATGAGGAACCAAAAAAGTGCAGGTGACAGTAAATGAAGATTCTGTTATCTTAAGTTTTGTTTAATTGAGTATGTTTCCTCACAAAAAGATGTTCGAACACTACACTGCCAACTTCAATGCATTTTGCTGCTCTTGTAGACGGCTGCCACCGCAATTGATTCCTTGAAAATGTGTTACCAGAATAATTGGAGGATATCCCTTTGGCAACATGAGCTCATATGTACTATAAGGATGATGGAGCTCCTGCACATCCCATACGGTCAGTGAAATGACACCACAACAAAACATATCCTGGGCATTGGACCGGATGTGGTGTAATCATTGCTTGGCCACCGAGATCACCCGATCTTACCCCATTAGATTAGTGTTTGTGGGGTTGACTTAAGAGTGAAGTGGACACAAAAGACATACTTCTCACTCATGATTGTGCTCAAGTAAAGGAATGTACGAATGAGTTCAGGTCAGCAACACAACACCTGTCTATTTGAGGAGCAAATTGCATTGAAGTTGGCAGTGTAGTGTTCGAACATCTTTTTGTGAGGAAACATACTCAATTAAACAAAACTTAAGATAACAGAATCTTCATTTACTGTCACCTGCACTTTTTTGGTTCCTCATTGTTTTCATTAAATTACCCTGAAACGGTTAAGAAAAAGCCATATGTATATTATAAGTTTTTTGTTCAAAATCACCAGTACTATCACCCCTCAAAGCATGTACCTTTCCTCCTGACTCACTCTGCATAAACTTCCCCAATCTGTGTTGGATGTCATCAAGCCAATGTATGCAGAACTAAATGATGTCAGTCTCCTTAAGAAATGTCTATATGGCCAGATACAAAATCATAATGAAAGTTTTAACAAGTGTGTGTGGGAGCTTGTGCCAAAGACAATATATGTGGGCCATACATTGATCTGGGTAGGCGTGCATGATGATGTCCTAATATTTAATAATGGGGCTGTGTGTAGATTCTTGGTATTTAGTGGAAAAAAAGCTCTGCGTCACATTGACAATAAGCTTATTTATCATGTTGAACGAGTTTGCTCAACAGTCCACTAAGCAAGCCAGGACCAGGAGGAGGTTAGCTGAGAGGCAGAAAGAGTCCCTGAATAAAGATTCTGATGATTATTGTACTCAGATGCATTGAAGTAATTGTGTTTTCATTTACTGTTTCCCGGTTTGTGATTATTCTCTTATATTTCTTCTTGATAAGTATTGAAACCCCTCTTTTAGCCCTTTCATTCTTTTTAACACCACTGTAAATGTGAACATATGATCCTAAAGTTTCCATTCCTTCTCCATGCTTCAAATCCTCCACCTGTTTTAATGACCTCCTCCATTTTATTCCTTATGCCTTGTACGTTTCATGTTCCAAGTAAAAGATTTAGAATATATGACTAGAGAATTAATAGATGAATATGATAAATGGGGATTAATTTTGAACATGAAAAATGTAAAATATTTATCAATTGGTGAATCAGAACAAAATTTAATTTTGGAGACTGGAGAATCAATAAAATCTTGTAGTGAGATCACATATTTAGGAATTAAAATAAATAAAAATGGGAGTTATGAAGAGGAAATCAGAAATAGAAATAATAAAAGGAAAATTTGCAATTGGTTGCCTCAATGAAATGTTGTGGGATAAAAATATAAGTAATAAAAATAAAATGAATATATATCATACAATTGTTAAAAGCATAATTACTTATGGAGCAGAACTTTGGCCATTAACAACAAAAACAAATAAGTACCTTTTGGCAACGGAAATGGATTTTATACTAAGGGCCGCAAGAATTTCAGGAAGAGAAAAAATTAGGAACTCAGTTATAAGGGAGAAAATGAAGATGTAAGACACTATTTTAGATTATATTAAAACTCAGCAATTAAGATGGTACGGACATGTCCAGCAAATGGAAGAGGATCGACTACCAAAATCTGTTTTGGAATGGAAACCTGAGGGAAGACGAAGCAGAGGAAGAACTAAAACCTCCTGGAATCAGAGATTATGTTTATATATGAAGGAGAAACATCTACAACCAGGAGATGGATGGACCAACAAAATTGGCTATTAGGAATCGGACGATGTCAAAGATATTAATCAACCAATGATCTATCTATCTATCTATACATTGAAGTAAGTCAGATTAGTATTGTAAATTTTTAAGTCTAATTTTCTCGATGTTACATTTTGGGATACACAAGTACCTTTTAATCAGGAATTATTTAGAATAGAAAGCTGAAATTTTCAAAACTTATCTCATATATAACAAAGACTTTTGTCTGCCTAATTCATAAACCTAGCTTATAAATTATGGAAATTGCCAATTTTTTTGAATGTGAAAATGGAGATAATTTTTTTCTTCTCTTTATGTACTAATGTGATTTTTAAATTGTGTTGTAGAATGCATATCCTTCTGGTTTTGGTAGAGAGAAAATATCTATTCCATTCCCATTAAGAAAAACTGCAGAATATGTAAACATATATACATACTAAAAACAGATGTCATTTTTGCACTGAGAATATTGCATAATGTTATGTATTTATTTATTATGTGAACAATATAATGATATTTAAATATTTTTTATCTCAGTACAATCTTCAAACTACCTGTACCTATTCATTCTCACTGATCCATATTTTAATGTCCATTTTTAGGTACTAAATTCATTTATGAACTTTTGTACGAAAAATCACTATGAGGTTTAATTTAAGATTTAAATTAAAATACTTTGTACATCACCTCACATCCAGTCTTCTAATTATACCAGTTTCAAAGCTTAGACAGCTTCATCTTCAGTAATTTTTGTCAACTGACATTATGTCTATCAGGAGAACTTCTTCTTCCTGCCTCCTCGCTCCACCAACAGAGGGAGGAAGAAGCAGTTCTCCTGATGTATATAACATCAGATTTGAAGAGAAAAATATATGTCAAAATCGGGTTCAAATCCCGATTTAGGCATATATTTTCTCTTCAAATTTAATTTGTCAATCAGTGAGAAGTGATAAATTCAGTATTAAATATCTTACATTACATCAGTTGACAAGAAATTACTGAAGATGAAGCTGGTATATATTGAAAACTGGATATGAGGTGAGGTACGAAGCATTTTTATTTAAATCTCAAATTTAAATACTAAATGTATTTATAGGGTAAGATATTGGGAAGGTCGAGAAGAATGGAGAAATAAGATAAACGTTTAAAAAGTTTTGGGCATAAAAAAATATTTTATTGCACTGTTAATCTCTTTACAAATACTGTATTTAACACATTCAGTACCGTAAACTGGTTAAGGCATTTAAAGAGACTATCGTGTATGCGGCCATCAGTCAGTTAACTCCTTTTAGAGTGGGCGCAAACAAACTGCATTTATATTCTGCGCCTAAATTTTGTATTGGCTTAGTATGTCTTGGAGATCATAGATGGCATGTAAATGTACATTTTCTATTCCCATTTGACACATTTATTCTTGGTGAATCCCCTTTATTTTTAAAACAAACAACACATGGAATTCGTTCACCCAAACTTGCCTCCAGGCTCCAATGCAGTCGTATGTCTTTCTCGTTATCGCGCTATTGTTTGTGCATGAGTGAAACCATGGCAAAAGAAAAATATCTCACTGAAGAAGAATTAGTGAATATTTTGTATAAATTGCGCAAAACTGAAAAGTGGCCTAAAAAGTTTTTTTCTCTCTTCTACAGTGTACAATTTTCAATGCATTCCGACTCTATCAAAAAAAGATCCCCAACAAAAAACAAACATTTCTGACATTTATGCAGACCATGTGCACAAACTTTGTTCATGTCTGAGGAAAAAGAAGCACCATCACCTGCTCCGTCTGAAGCATCCACATCAACTTCAATTATGAGCAGCCCCAAAGTACCCCCTCCAAAAAGAGCCCCAGCGAAAGATCCTCCATTTCAACTTGACGGAAAATTGAAGGAACATGTACTATTTAAATTTCCACCCCTGAAAAGTGACAGCCATCCAACAAGAAAATTTATGGTGTGTCAGAAAAACAAAAAAGTGAGTGCAACAGTGTGGTACTGCATTAAATGTGGCGTTCCTCTGCACCCTCGAGCCTGTTTTACGAGATATCACACCATCAAATCCTACTAGGATATCTCCTTTAGGTATGAACAAAATTTGAATTTTCTAGGACTAATAGTTTGTGAATAATGGTCCATTTTCTGAAGTGCCACGAAAAGGGTAGCTGGGATATATAAATGGCTGGCCTGTGGGTTTAAATGCCCTGCTCAGTGCCTGGTACTGAATGTGACACATATGAAACTATTAAAAAAAGTAACACATTTAATTAAATTAAAAAATTAATGAATTTAGAATTAAATTTTACTTTAATCAGGCTATCAAATATTAAAATGAAATTAATTATTACTTTCACAAAACTATGCTTGTCATTCCAGAAATAGTTGAAAAAACTACGTGTTTGTTCCTCGCCTGATGTTCCTGATACCATCACATTGTTTGTCTATCATCTTGACCCTCCACAAAGGCATCTGTATCAGCACACATTTTATTATCACTACTTGTGGATTGATGACTTCTAAAGACCCTGAGTGTGTGAGCAGGGAATCATATCAGCTCTATACTGATCATAGTTGTAAATAACATCACTGCTTATAGGTGGAAGCAAATTAAAATCAAGAATGGGGAGACACTCTACAAATGTACAGGGAATCACATCAGGTTGGTATAGTTCATAATCATAGATTGGAACACTGCTTATAGGTTGAGGGTAGACGTATTCTGGAATGGGGAGACACTGGACAAAACTAACGGGAAATATATCAGCTGGGTACTGTTCATAGTTTGTTACATCGCCACTTGTAGTTACATCGCCACTTGTAGAATGAGGATAACTGTATCTAGCATTCACAACACACTGGTTACAAGTGCAGGGATCCGTATCAGTATGGTATTCTTCAGAGTTGACCGTTGCATTACTGCTTCTAGGCTGAGGGATATTGTGTTCTGAATTGGGAAGACATTCCTCACAGTTAGATGTATTACTACCTTTGCTTGCTTTCTGTGTTGATGATAATGGACTTGTCTTGGGACTGACATGATTCTGATCATCAATGTTTGCTCTCTTGGTTGTTGTGTTCTCTTCTATAAAGAAATTGAATTCTTTACGATTCAGATCACTTTTTTCATCAACACTTGCATTACTTGTTGTGGTGTGCTGTTTTGTAGAGGATTCCAATTGTAAATTCAGAAGATCTTTGCCATCGTTTCTCACTCTCTGTGTTCTGCGTTTTCTGCATTTCTGTTTTTGACTGGAAAGCAATCTCATGCATTCTCGGAGCGTTAAGTTTGAGGTACGAGGGATATAAAACATGCCTTTCCTGAAAAAACAAAAAATATTGGATTTTAGATTATGTGAATGTAATCAGCTAATCACTGAACTACAAAAGAATATGAAATGAAGATAACAACAGAGAAAACAAAAAATTATGGCAATTCAAGGAGTAGATCCCGTCAGAAGTAAAATTTTACTTGACAACAAAATTTCAGAGTAGATGAATAATTTTACATTTTTCGGTCACTTTTGAAATCCACAATGGGTTGAAACAAGGAGATGCACTATCTCCTCTACTATTTAATTTTGTACTAGAGCATGCCATTAAATCTTTAGAGAATGAGGATGGCTTACAACTCAATGGTATTAATAAGCTGTTAGTTTATGCTGATGATGTAGTACTATTGGTCGATAGTGAGGAGGTACTGAAGGACAACATACACACTATTGAGCAACACTAAGAAATTAGGACTGGAAGTAAATATCAATAAAACTAAATATATGGTCACACGTAGAAATACATTAAATAATGGAGATGGAAAGTTAATGACAAATGAGGTTAATTTTGAGGAAGTGGCTGAATTCAAATACCTAGGAACAATAATCACAAATAGGAATTAGATGCAAAAAGAAATTAAACATATCCTCAATTCTGGAAATGCATGTTATTATGCATTACAGAGACTTTTGATGTCGCAACTCCTTTCAAAAAAACGTTAAACTGAAAATACATAAAACTATTATTCTACCAGTTATATTATATAGGTGCAAAATATGGACTCTTCTTTAAGGGAGGAAAGGAGATTACAAGTATGATGGTGGTGGCGGTGGTTCTGATGATGATGGGACTAGTCCCGAAAGGCCTACAGAGTTTTAAAACAACTTCAGTTGAGGAGACGGGCCTACAAGGTAACTATTTCATAGTTTTTAACCGTACATTATATTACTGTGAACTAACACCTTAACGGGAACTTACCATGAATTTTACTAGTATTGATGTAGGTATATTTTTAGATAAATAAAATGATGATAATTAAAATTATCTTTTAGACTGAACTATAATTGATCCGTACCATACATGAAATGTTCCTGGAAAATGAAGTTTTAAACAGCCTGTTATTACACGTCACTCTACGAAGTATTGGAGGAGATAGGGTGCATTGATTTACAATTTGGAACACTTCTTAATGTTTGTGCTACTGTGGAGGGGTTCCAATTTCAATTCTCCATTTCTGGTTATGTGTTGGCAATGGTGGTCTAGTGGTTACATTCCTTGCCTCTACTCCCAAGAGTCATGGGTTCAAACCCGGCTGGAGTTGATGGATTTTTAGGATGGAAAAAATCAAGGGATAAGTCCTCCAGGAGGGACTTTAATCCATGGGACTCAAGTATGGAGATTTTCAGGCTCATAGAAGAACCACAAGCCGGAATAAGGAGGCCTCTGTGCAGAATTTAACTTACATTTAATCCATCCTAGTAATACCATAGTTCCCTACTAAGATGTCTCACTGAGTCGGAATGCTGACCACGTACCACTCACTTGACATCTATAGAAAAATATGGGTGTCCATGTCTCAATGAGGTACAAATGGCCATTCTAACAAGGGAACTCCCAACCATTGCATGCTGGAATCTACTTTGAAATTTCTCCAAGAGAAACGTTGTGATGTTCCAAGGCTGTGTCCAAAAAATTATCTGCATTTTACTGCAAGGCATAGAAATCGAAGACAGAATCCAGCAATGTCAACCCACTGAATGGAGCAGATGGACTCCCTGCATGAGTAAAACAGAGTGAAGGATTTTATACAAGTTCTTAGGGAAATTTTTGGGCCAAAGAGAGATGTACAGACAGGTGAATGGAGAAGACAACATAACAGTATACTACATGGTCTTTATATGAAACCAGATATAATAAGAACAGTTAAGTCTCATAGACTGCGATGGGGAATGAAAGATGTGTATGGAAGCTTCTTGTAGGAAAAGCAGAGGGAAAATGCCCAGTTGGTAGACCAAGAATGAGGTGGGAGAATAACATTAACTATGATTTGAGGAAATTAGATTATACAGGTAATGATTGGAAAACATTAACTCGGGATACGGATGTATGGAGAGCTGATGTCCACGTGGCCATGAACCTACAAGTTTGATAGTGCCAGTGAGTTATTTATCCCTGGAAATCTCATTATCCCTACTACGGATAGAGTAATTGGAGTACTCGTCATAGGTAATGTTGTATGTCCTGTGTACTAATGTACTGTAAAGCTTATACTGAATCTACTTAAAAAGTTATAAGTCATCTGTTGTTTTAAGCAGTGAAATCAGTGACAACTATGTTTGCATTTTTTCTGCAAATGATGATTTGCAGACTTCATTGCTTCTGTTATTTTTACTTAGAACTGTTTGGTCTGTTAATACTGATACAGTCTATATAAGGGAAATAAAATTAAATATTGAAAAGTAATAGGAAATATAATAATATAATTTTACAGTTTCAAGTATACATAAATTTAAAGTGGAAGTTACACTTACTGTTTTTTATCAACAGTTTCTTGTGTCCTTTCAAAACTGATATCATCTGGCACATTTCTCAATTTCGATTTCTTAGTACGTGCTCCTATTCTGTTTCGTCTACCTCTAGCTCGACGTCTTGAAGCCTTTCCTCTCATTGTTGATCCTATATGAATAGGAAAACTTTATTATTAAAACAAGCTCAACAATATTTCATGGCAATTGTCATTGGAAACTTAAAAAACCATCCCTTGTCACTGTTACTTACCTCCAATAGGTGAGACACAATGAAAATGATTTCAATCAGGATTCAGAATAGTGTGTCTGAAAACAAAATTAAATATTATTAATATTTTAAGCAATTTTCATAATAATAAATTTGAAACATTCTATTTCCTTAATTTTAACTTAACAAATACATAAAATTAAAGAAAGCGAATCTCTTTACTTTCTTTAGTATGTAAACCTATTATGAAGGACACACTGAAAAAGGATTTGTGTTTATTTTGGAGTTTAATATTCTGAAAAAACCTTCATCAACTTAAAAACAATATTCTATAAAGGAATTTTACCTAAATTCACATAATACCATTCTCCCATATAGGATATAACTTTTCCCTGCTACTTTTGAACTTATGTAGTTACCTTATTCACAGACAATCATATAAAGTTGAATGTATGTTTTGCAGGTTAGTGCACATATAACTTGAAACAGTAATTTTGAACTGTCTTACTATTCAATTGATTTGAAAAATTGTCTACTTTGACTGTAACAGGTAATAGATTCCTGATCACTCCAAACTTTTTAAAATAATTTAGTCCTAATTAGTTAATAGAGGAGATAAGTTGTTGGTGTATGATGATGAGGTAAGGATATACTGAGGGCCAACATACACATTCTATAGAAAAACACTAAGAAAATGGGGTGGAAGTAAACATTATTAAAACTAAATAAGTAGACAAATGGAAACATGTCATACAGACCTAATGGTAATGGTTAGTTAGTAACAAATGAAGGAAATTTTGAAGAAGTGGGTAAATTCAAATACCTAGGAACAACATTTACAAACAGAAATGAGGTGCAGAAAGAAATTAAACATAGTCTCAATTCTGGAAAGGAATACTATTATGCATTACAGGGACTCTTGTCACTACAACTTCTCTAAAAAAACATTACACTAAAAATATATCAAACTGTTATGCTTTCAGTTATATTATATGAATTTGAAACATGGACTCTCACTTTAAGGGAGGAAAACAGATTACATTATTTGAGAATAAAGTTCTTAGGAACATTTTTGGACAAAAAAGAGACAAACATACAGTTGAACGGAGAACACAATGCAATAGTGAGCTACATGAATTTTATGAAAAATCAGATACAATAAGTAGGTAGGCCAAGAATAAGGTGGGAGAATACCTTTAACTATGATATGAGGGAGGTAAATTACACAGGGGATGAAAAACAAACTTAAATTTTCCATGATTAGGATCACAAAACTATAATACATATACTTCCAGGCTATTCTATGCCTGGTATCAGTCTGTGAATCTTGCAATGGATAATTAGTTATGAACTATATTAATAGGTATATTTATCAAATACTTTTCAGATAACATTTGTGCATTTGACAAGGTTGCTAAAATGTTCAGTCAAATATCTGCTATAACCAATGCTAAAATGTTTATTGAGGTTAGATCATGTATGTTATATTATGTAGATTGGACTGGTTACGTTAGTCTTTTAATGATAATTTATTGTATTTTTAGGTTATTATTTCAAATACTCATTCGATTTTCTAGCAATTTCTGGATTAAAAAACACACACACATACATACACGCACGCACGCACGCACACACACACACACACACACACATATATAAATAAATATATATATATATGCCTATATGCCTGTAGGCTACATATACATAGCTTATGTAATTATTTAAATGGGCTTACTGCCACAATAAGTTTTAATTTTTGCAATTTGTGTAGACTGATACATGGCATAGAATCCTCTCTTTCTGTTTTTATAAGTTTTTAGCTATTTATAGAACATAATTTTTAATTACCTGATCTCTCTCAAAATCTTTACAATGAAAGATCTAGCTGTGAATCAAATTGCAGTTAAAGTCTTAGGTCCTATATTAATAATTAGGCCTACTTATATTGATACACTTGAGAAACATTCACCACTAAAACTGGTTTTCACTTTTGGTACTAGAAGTTTTTGGGGATTTCTCAAAGCTTCTCGAACTTTCTTCCAAAAAGCCGATGTCTTTTTATTCAGCTTCACTATTTCCTTTTTTAATTAGGATGCAGTGTGTTCTTTTTTTAACAAGATTTTTGTAGAATATCGATGCTGTGGAGATAACTTTTAAGCTGGACTGTGTACAATAATTATTTCAAATACGCACATTGTTGGCTATGTAAAAGAAAGACGACATCTATACGGACAAAAATGTAACTAAAAATTTGAATGATTAAAAATTTCGCACTAGGAAAGCACCCGCAGTGATGCTCAATCAAGTAATAAATAAATCAATCAAGTAATAAATAAATAAATAAATAAATAAATAAATAAATAAATAAATAAATAAATAAATAAATAAATAAATAAATAAATAAATAAATAAATTTAATGGGTAGGACTATTTCATCATTATTTTAGCTGCATATTTTTAATAAAAATGATTTAGTAATTCTTAGGTTTAAGGTGTTATTTGGCCATTTTAGGTTTTATAAGATTGTATTATAGGCCTATTGTCCGCGATGGACTAGGGCTATATTCCTTTCCTCTCGTCCCGAGGGTCGCGAGTTCAAACCCGAACGGTATCGAGGGATTTTTTTTTTTTGAGAGATGGAAAAATCCAAGGAACAAGTGCTCCGGTAAGGACTTTGGTTCCAAATATGAAGATTTTCAGGTTCGTTAAAGGTCCTTAAGTCTGAATAAAGAGCCCTCTAAGCAAAACTTATCGATCTCCATCATCCTAGTAATACCTTAGTTGCTTAGTCCCGGTGGGGTCAGGATTTTTAAACTGACCCAAATCTTCCGGCGGCACTATGGCCCTGGGGTCAACTCAGCCTCTAACGGAAATGAGTTTCAGACGCTTGTTCTGCGGTAAAGGCGGCCGTCACGTAGGGCTGACAATCCGGCTGACATCAGTGCTGACTGTCAAGAAAAAGTGGGAGCGTTAACCTCCTACTACCCCCAAGTAGTGGGATCACTTTACTTTACTTTACTTAACTGTTAGATGTCTCATTGGGTTGGTAAGTTGACCGCATACAAGTCATGACATTTTTCGGGAAATCCATCCATCCATCCATCCATAGTAATTCTGCCCGAAGGCAGGTCTTTCACTGCAATCATAGCATTTTCATGCTATGCTTGCAGCTTTACTAGGGAATTGTAGGTGTGGTAGCTTCCCGTTGCTTTCCACACCGGTGAAGGATGATGATGATGATGATAAGGATGATGATGATGATGAAAAGGATGATGATGATGATGATGATAAGGATGATGATGATGATGATGATGATAAGGATGATGAGGGGACCGTTTGGGCCTTCAAGTTTTCCTGACATTTGTCTTACGGGTGAGGAAAAACCCCAAAAAACCTCACCCAGAAAAACTGTCCCGACCGGGGATCGAACCCGAGTCCGCTGCGTGACAAGGCAGCACGCTTCCTCGAGACCACAGTAGTTGACATTTAGGGAAATAAGAGTAAATAAATTAACTCGGTCTAGTAACTCCTAGCAAAAGGAGAGATTAAGGTCCAACAATGAGTTGTTACGCCATTGTACATGTATAGGCTATATACTACAGGCCTATGACTCCCATGTCAGTGAAAATATTCTTCTATAATTTAAGCTAATCTTTTTATTTCTTGGTAGACCAGGGACCCTAGAATCTTACATATTTTACATCGAACAAAACAGTTTTCCTTGATAAGTTCCCCCCCCCAAAATTTAGCATTAAAATTATTTTTAAAAGTACTGTGATGGAAAGTGTGACAAAAAGAATCATTTTCTATCATTGATTTTGAATATTGACCTTCTAACTAACCCACTGGCACTTCCAAACCCGTAGGTTCATGGTCGCGCGTACGTTAGCTCTCCATACATCCTTATCCTGAGCTAATGTTTTCCAATTATTCCCTGTATAATCAACTTCCCTCATATAATGGTTAATGTTATTCTCCCACCTCATTCTTGGTCTACCAACTGGGCGTTTTCCCTCCGGTTTTACTACAAAAAGCTTCCATGTATGCCTTTCATTCACCATTCGTGCCACATGTCCTGCCCATCACAGTCTATGAGACTTAACTGTTATTATATCTGGCTTCCTATAAACACCATGTAGTTCACTGTTATGTAATTTTCTCCATTCACCTGTATGTTCACCTCATTTGGTCCAACATTTTTCTTACGAAGTTTATTCTCAAATAATCGTACCTCCTTTCCTCTTAAAGTAAGAGTCCATGTTTCGCACCCATATAACGTAACTGGTGGAATAATAGTTTTATATATTTTCAATTTAACGTTTTTTGAAAGGAGTTGGGGCATCAAGAGTCTCTGTAATGCATAACAGCACGCATTTTCAGAATTGAGCCTATGTTTAATTCCTTTGTGCATCTCATTCCAATTTATGATTATTGTTCCTAGGTATTTGAATTCAGCCACCTCTTCAATTTTTCCCTCATATGTCATTAGCTGTCCAGTTCCATTATATAATGTATTTCTATGTGTGACCATATATTTAGTTCTAAAGTAAAGTAAAAGTAAAGTGATCCCACAACAGACCCGGAGGCCCTTGGGGTAGTAGGAGTTAAGGTTCCCACTTTTTCTAGACAATCGGCACTTTATGTCAGCCGGGTTGTCAGCCCTGCGTGACGACCGCCTTTACCCCCAGAACAAGCGTCTGGTCCTCATTTCCGTTTAGAGGCTGAGTCGACCCCATGGCCATAGTTAGTTCTACTGATATTTACTTCCAGCCCAATTTCTTAGAGTTACTCAATACTGTGTGGTTGCTGGCCCTTAGTAGTCCTATCTCCTGACTATCGTCCAATAGTAAACTTACTACATCATTAGCATAAACTAACAGCTTATTTATAACTATTGAGTTGTTTGTTGGCCTTCTTCGTCCTCTGAAGATTTGAAGGCGTGCTGTAGTACAAAATTAAATAGTAGAGGAGGTAGTGCATCTCCTTGCTTCAACCCATTGTGAATTTCAAAAGTAAGTTAAGTTATCCGAAAACTTTATGCCTACGCGCACCCTATTCTTTGTGCCATTTAGACACATTCGTATAAGTCTAACTTTTTAGGAATTCCGAACTCCAGCAGGATACTATATAACTTCTCCCTCCTAATTGAATCGTATGCTTTTTTTTTCAAATCTACATAGGCCTATAGTCGATGTACAGTGCCATTAGGCCTATATTGATGGTCTATCTTATTTTATTCGTCCAATACCCGCACTTTTTATTTCCTTTGTATGTGCAATTTACTTGCTGAATCTACTTACTCACTGGCAATATCGAACCCGTAGGTTCACGGCCGCGCGGACATAAGCTCTCCATACATCCCTATCCTGAGCTAATACTTTCCAATCATTCCCTGTATAATCTACTTCCCTCAAATCATAGTTACTGTTATTCTCCCACCTCATTCTTGGTCTACCAACTGGGCGTTTTCACTCTCGCTTTCCTACAAGAAGCTTCCATGCACGTCTTTCATGTCCAATTTATCTTTACTAATTGTATCCATAATAGAATTCCATGAAACAAGAGGGCTAAAATGTACTTGGCATACCAGTCGGCTGCTGACCTCACATCCACATGTGTTAATTACAAAGATGGAGATCATACAACCAGTACAGGTGTGATATGTGGTTAGAATATTGGGTCCCCCAGCCGTTGTAGCTGGCTTTCTCAACCTGGAGCCGCTACTTATTGTAGTTACCCAAATTCCCACGATGCCGGGTGGCACCGGTTCCATTCTGACCGAAATTCCATGAGAAAATTTCTTCCCTCATGGAGATTCTAACCAGCTGGAGTCCCATAGCTGTTCACCAAGGCCTTATAATACAACACTCTCCAAATATGAGTTGTTATAAATTAGCTATAGGTAACGATACTGTATAAAAAGGAATAGAATAGTATAAACCCGGGTCCTACTCATAAATCAAGATATTTTAAGACTTTATTTTTCTTTTCCTTGTGATGCATTCTCTTTAAAATTGCCCTTGTTATATCATTTCGTATTTTTCTGATACGAAATGTCTTATTACCTTATAGGCCTACTAACAAAACTATCTCCAATGAAATTCACAAGTTAAATAAGCGATTATATTATATGTACGCAAGTTTGCCAGCCTTGAAATTTCAGTAGATAGACAGTGCTGCTACTGGTGTTCGGTTTCATAACTAATTAAAATTCGTCCTTGGCTTTCGAGAATCATCGCAAGTTAAATTTACGTCAGGATCATGGCCAGTGGCGTGCAATAAAGTAAAAATATGAGGAAAATAATGTACCGTTAGGGCTAATATTAAAATAATACCTAGAAAAACGTGTAATATCCATTTTAAGAAATTGAAATTCTAACTTATATCAGGTAATGCAATATTTAGCGCCTAGCAAAGCAATATCACCTACACACCTGGTCAGATAATGCAGGCTAAAGCTGTAGTGGTAGAGAGTAGGCCTAAATCACATTAGGTATGTGGACAATGTGTTTTTTTTTAATTTTCTAGGCAAATTGGGTGAGAATAGAGAGTATAACATTTGTTTTAGGCCGTATAGTAGGCCTAGTAAATTATGTAATGTAAATTTACAAATGCTTTCCCATCAAGGGCCCTCAATGGTATCTTTAACTTGTCGTGGTGGAGTGCCTTGTGTGCTTAAATGATCCCGAAAGCTATGCCGCGGCGGTAGTAATTATTGCTGTCGATAGGGTTACCCATGCCGGATTGTTCGAAGGTGATGAGCCAGACGAAAAAAAAAGTACCTTGGTCGAAAGAGTGACGATTTTTAATCTTAAAAATACAACCGTCAAGAAACGTAAACATGGGTTCCACTGGGGTAAATTTTTCCGTAGGTAAAATAGTCCCCCATTCGGTTCTCCTGGCGGGGACTACTTCTGGGATTCCATACCAAAGGCTCAAACACAAGGACATGTTCCTAGGAACATTGAATGTTAGCGGGGCACTAGAGTTAGCTTTTTGTAGGAAAACCAGAGAGAAAACGCCCAGTTGGTAGACGAAGAATGAGGTGGGAGAATAGCATTAACTATGATTCAGGGAGGTAGATTATACAAGGAATGATTTGAAAACATTAGCTCAGGATAGGGATGTATGGAGAGTTTATGTCCGCGCGGCCATGAACCTACGGGTTCAACTTTAATCAGGTGTAGATAGGATGAACAGACAGGCGAATGGAGAAGACTACATAACAGTGTGCTACATGATCATTATAGGAAACCAAATATAGGCCTAATAAGAACAGTTAAGTCTCGTATACTGCAATAGGCAGGACATGTGGCACGATTGGGGAATGAAACAGAGAGATGGAAGCTTCTTATAGGAAAACCAGAGGTAAACGCCCAGTTAGCAGACTAAGAATGAGGCGGGAGAGTAATAATATCCATGATCTGAGGAAAGTAGATTATACAGCGGACGATTGGAAAACATTAGTTCAGGATAGGGATGTATGGAGAGCTCATGTCCGCGCGGCCATGAACCTACGGGTTCAACAGTGCCAGTGAGTTATTTAGTTAAAGAAACAAAAAAAAACTGTAATCAGGTGTATTTCTATAATATTCAGGCCTAGAGAAATTAAAAAATCACGTATCCAGTATTTTCGGTAGAAAGTAAAAATACTTCGCAAGACATAGGGGAGAGTCGGATGGTATCGGACATCTAAGATCATTTGGCCCTAACTTTTCCTGGGAATCAGAAAATAATTTTGTATTGTAGTTAATATGTATATTTGATCACTTTCTAAACCCCCGTTTTAACACATTATGCAATTTTTTAAATACAATGAACATTATATCAAATTTAAATAATTGTTATTTTTTTGTATATCTGAAAACTGGAGAGTGGTATCGGACAGTCAATATTTTTAAAACAGAATCTTACAGAATAACTATTTACAACACACATTTACTTATATTTAACACATCTACACGTATCACACTTAATAAAATAAAGCGTCCCCTTCAAGATTTTGCACAATTTTCATGAGCCCAGCCATTACAAACACTGCACTGAATCCAATCTTCATCGAAGTTCTCTCCACAAATTATGCAGACAGTCTTTGCGTCATCTTCAGTATTTTTATCGAATTTTAAGCTCTTTCTTGCAGTATTTTCCTTTTTGTTCAAGGATTTCCCTTTCTTTATGCCATCTTTATCAGACAGGCGGGCTCGCTTTTTTCCTCCTGTTTGCTCCTTAAATGGAGTTGAAGTCAAAATTTCGCTCTGTTCTCGACGTCTTTTTCTGGCATTTAATTTTTCTTTTGCACTGCTAGGCAGGGGTGAGATCTTCTCTAGTAATGTCTTTGACGTAGAGGGCCTGTCGTTGATTGATTCTGCTTTGACTGTAAGCGGTGAATGAATCTCTAGCACAGTAGATGATGCAGAGAATTCAGCTTGAGAAGGAAATGGAGAAATTGATGGATGGACTTGATCAGGAGGTTCAAGTGTGGCTTGAGGAAGAGGAGGTGTGGGATCTTGAATTAAAGTCTGAGGTTCGGTTACAGATGGGTCAAAATCCTTATCATTGAAGATATTGGGATTGAAAGGAGATATCCCCGTACACTCGAAAGCAGATTTGGCAAGATCCATGCGACAGATCTTAAATAAATGCTTGGTTAACAAGGCCTGCAATATCTTTCATACCTATTTTCAATTTTGGATAAAACCTCATCCAAGACGCGCATGCGTTATCATATGCATCTTTGAAGGGCTTCATCACCGCCCTGTCAAGTGGCTGCAATTTTGTGCGTTGTGTGAGGTGGAAGGCTCAACATATGAACGTGATTACGTTTGGCAAATGTAATAACATCTAAGTCCTTATGACTAATGTGGCCATCCACAATCAAAAGAATTGGACATTGTTCAGATGGATTTGTTCTCTGAACAAAATTTTTCATCCATTTCAGAAAGCCTTCTTTTGTTATCCACCCACTAGGTTGGGCATCAAAACAACTTCCTGCTGGTGCATCCTTGCATAATTCGGCATCTATTCGTACTCGAGGAAAGACAAATAGCGGAGGAATGAACTGGTCCCCAGAAGCATTAACTGCAAGAAGAACAGTTATATTTTTTCCTCTTTCTCCAGAAGTCAGTTTTCCTACTTGTTTCTTCCCCTTAACCGATAAAACTTTACTTTTGTTTTTATGCACTCCAGACACACCAGTCTCGTCGGCATTGAAGATTCGTGATGGACCGAATGAATATTGCATCATTAAGTCGCCTAGTTTATCAAAAAATTTGCCTACTTGCTCCCTGTTAAAACCTTCGGCTCTCTGTAAACTGGTAGATTCAGCGGTTCTCAAACTCAAATCCTGATGTCTCCGCATAAAATCGTAGTAGAAATCTTTCCCCGCCATCATGTTAGTCTTATTAAATCGATGACCTATATTTAATTCTTCAGCAAATTGATAGGCCAGTCGTAAAAACTCTGCTTTGCTGAGTGGCATGAATTGACTGTCAAGATTTTTAATGTGGCTATATAAATCAGCCTCCTGTTGGTCTGTAAATGTTCTCTGATAAGTTCCCCTATTAGCTGTACAAGATTTCAAAGGAATCTCCTTTCCTGCGTCAATTGCTTTTATTCTGTCTCCCAGTGTACTTTTAGGGACTGAAAAATGGAGACTAGCCTCTCTAATAGACATTGTCTTGCTCCTGACATGTTGTACAGCTAGTACCATGTTGGATTCATCCCAGTTGCCTCGTATTTTACCCATAGTTACCTAAAACAAAGGAAGTCCCATCAGTATCAATAACAAAATAGTCGGGGCTGTCCGATACCACCCGAGAGAAGTGCGTCCGATACCACCCGAATGACGCGGTAGTGAAAAATGTTAATTAAAAAGAAAATTTTTGAAAACAGAGATAGTATAAACCTACAGATGATTAGATTAATATACACTGATTCTAGTAGTGAATATAAAATCAATGCTTACTTACTCGTTTAGCTGTAGTTCTTTGTTAAATATAACTCCGTGCCAGTCGAAACACACACAAAAAACAAAAATCACAACTATTCGCAAACAAAGCTTCCTGCAGACTGTGTGAACAAAACACGTGCTTCTAACACACAAAGGCATCTTTTAGTCACCAAGGAGGTGGTGTCACCTGTTTACATTTTGAGAAACTATGACCGTCCGATACCAGCCGATGTCCGTTACCATCCGACTCTCCCCTAGGCCTATGAGGGTTTTGGGTAAAAACCAGATAGATCAACTTTAGTAAGCTACTTTTTTAGATATAAAAATAAATTGTCTTAAAGATGACTTATGCTTTCTGTAAAGTACAAACTGTCACATGGCATGAAAAATGTGTCAAAAACATTTGTTTTAATTATTTCAAATAGTAGGCCTACTAAAATTTATTATTTTTTCAAACCTCTCTTACTAGAAGGAAATTACACCCTACACTAGTGGTCCGCCAACCACACCTTTCTAATTTCCTATAGTGTTCTGCCCTAGCGCAGGTCTTTCACTGCAGTCGTGGCATTTTCATGGTAGGCCTATGCTTGCAGCTTTACTAGGGAATTATAGGTGTGGTAGCTTCCCGTAAAATATAAATAAAGAATGAGTGGCTATAAGAGATACTATTAAATTGTCAGCATCAGAAAGCATTGGTTGTTTAAAAAAGAGGCAAAACAAGAAATGGTTTGATGAGGAAGGAAAACGCCCAAACGACCAAGAATGAGGTGGGAGAACAACATTAACTATGATTTGAGGGAAGTAGATTATACAGGGAATGATTGGAAAGCATTAGCTCAGGATAGGGATGAATGGAGAGCTTATGTCCGTGCGACCATGAACCTACGGGTTCGATAGTGACAGTAAGTAAGTAAGTAAGTAAGGTAGCTTCCCGTTGCTTTCTACACCGGTGGATAATAATGATGATGATGCTGATAGCCAGATGATATTCGGGGACCTTTTGGGCCTGAAGGTCGGCCCTAACTGACATTGTCTTACAGGTGAGGAAAAACCCCGAAAAAACCTCACCCAGGAGCCTGTCCCGACCGGGAATCGAACCTGGATCCGCTACGTGACAAGGCAGCACGCTACCTCTCGAGACCACAGAGGTGGACTTTTTTATACATAAAGTAAAGTGATCCCACAACAGGCCCGGAGGCCCTTGGGGTAGTAGGAGGTTAAGGCTCCCACTGTTTCTAGACAATCGGCACTTTATGTCAGCCCTGCGTGACGGCCGCCTTTACCCCAGAACAGGCGTCTGGTACTCATTTTCGTTAGAGGCTGAGTCGACCCCAGGGCCATAGAGCCGCCAGAGGGTTTGGGTCAGTTTAAAAATTCTGACCCCAACGGGACTTGAACCCTCGACCCTCCGGCTTTTAGCTCAGTGCCTTAACCACTACGCTACGGCGTGCCCAATGATCGAAAATTAAAACTCGATGAAGCAATAGTTTTTGAGACTTATGAATAAAAAAATAACCCTTCTCTTTTTTATCCAGTTATTCGTCTTAAATGAAACATTTGATTTGCCATATTTTGTTTCTGCATGTTGGCTGAACTGCAAAGTTTGCGGTGGGAGAGAGAAAGCGAGAGGGCGAGGTAGCAGCCCGCTACAGACAATCTGGTTTAAAAAAATATATATTGATTTATGTTATGCATTAATTTGTTTGGTCATACTAAAGTATACCTTCATAAAATATTGTGGGGTAAATGATTTTGCTTCACATATATACAAAAAAATGACAATTTTCAAATAAACCTGATATGGTTACGATCAATCTCGTCTGTAGTTGGATTCAACTTTATAACACAGAGGAAGATTGTGCTGCCACGCAACGCTGAAGTGAGGAACTACTTGGAGTTCCTGCTTTTCCTCTGTAACGTGATCCCACTAGCTTAACGCTCAAGGTCAACTCTAACTCGACTGGCTCTACCTATACTACCTAACACGTAGATCCATGTCCGCGCGGACATAAGCTCTCCACACATCCCTATCTTGAGCTAATGTTTCTTCTGTATAATGTACTTCCCTCAAATCATGACAAATGGTATTCTCCAGCCCCATCCTTGGACTACCAACTGGGAGTTTTCCTTTTAATTTTCCTACAAGAAGCTTTCAAGCCCCTCTTCCATTCCCGTTCGTGCCACATGCCCTGTTCATCACAGTCTACGAGACTTAACTGTTGTTATATCTGGTTTCTTATAATAAACAAATATAGCTAATTGTTATGTAGTCTTCTCCATTCTCCTGTCTGTTCATCTCTCTTTGGTCCAAAAAATTTCCTACGAACTTTATTCTCAAATACTCGTAATCTCCTTTCCCTCCTTAACGTAAGGGTCCGTGTTTCGCATCCATATAATATAACTGGTAGAATAATAGTTTTTGTATATATATAATATATATATATATATATATATATATATATATATATATATATATAACTAACATGGATGCCATTTTGGGTTTAGAGACAGGTGAAATGTTCATTTCTGAGCTTTTATCCTCCATTTCTGAACCCATGTCCACGGGAAGTGACGGGGATATGAACAACTAGTGTGTTCTGGAAACCATCAGAGACGGAGACTAAAAGCTTGGAAATGAACAGTTTTCACCTGTCTCTGGCAACACACGGATATCATCACAAAATGTGCAAAACTACAAAATTCCACCAACCGAGTGATTCGTGTGAATGCAAGATATGCGACCAAAAGTGTGAGCGATACCATTACAAACAATGCAGAATATGGACAGGATCACTGAACGAACTCATAAAAGACAAATCATAAACTTATAACTTAATGCTCTTTCGAGTGTCTCTTACCAACTTATTATTATTAAACCTGAGAACAAATATATCATCCAATATCATACCGACGCTTTTTTCAAAGAAATTCAATTCCGGTACTGGCATGCTATTATGGTAAGACGGTAGGCCAAAATTCGAAAAAAAAAAATCTTTGTAATTAAATAGTCTATTCTTTTCCGAACATTTCTGTATATTATTTTTTTACTGAACGCCAATTATACGTGTGTTAATTTTTTTAAAACTTGATAGCTGTCAGACTGTAATATAATTAATTGAGTTGGTGTTTACTTGATGAAAATCCATTTATTAATTACATAACAATAAAACTTAGTTTTATTTTTTTCATATTTATTATGATATAATTCAGTGACAGCTGTTTCGGTACACTGTACCTTCTTCAGACATGTTAACTATTATACGGTAGGCCAAAATTTGAAGAAAAAAAATTAAATAGTCTATTCTTTTCTGAACATTTCTGTATATTATTTTTTACTGAACGCCAATTAAAAGTGTGTTAGTTATTGGTAGACCTTTTATCTCTCGGATAAAGGACACATGAGAGCATATAACAGAAATTTAGAAAATTCAAAATATGCTAACCACCTATTCCAATGTAATCATTGTTTCGATCCAAATTTTGAAATTTTACATATTTGTGATAAGGGTAAGAAGTTAGATCTTTTGGAGGCTGTAGAAATTAATAAATTTAAAAGTAGTAAAAAACCGTTAAATTCTCAACTTGATTTTGAATGAATCCCCTTTGTTAAATTAAAAAAATTAAATAAATATTGTTGTATTGTTGCTTAGATCAGTTGGAACACAATTCATAATTTAACATGTCTGAAGAAGGTACAGTGTACCGAAACAGCTGTCACTGAATTATATAATAAATATGAAAATTAAATAAAACTACGTTTTATTTTTATATAATTAATAAATATGGATTTTCATCAAGTAAACACCAACTCAATTGATTAATTAATTATTTTTTTTAACTTGACAGCTGTCAGACTGTAATACTTTAAACCTTGTTTTCTCGAAAGTGAAAATTTTCAAACATTTGCCCCATTATCTCAGGGACTATTAGAGATATTTACATGCAATTTTTACAGGCGGTGAACCTAGTTGTACTAAAGATATGGAATCACAATCATGATGATCTCTTCTATAAATCCTCACTTATGATTTTTAAAAGTATTTAAAAAAAAGAGACTAGTGGCAAAAAATGATATAGGACATGAATATTTAGATAAAAGTTTGACTGAAGTTCAGTGGTCTTTACAAACCTTATTTAATATGCTGTAAAAATTTCATTACAATCCATCTAGTAGTTCCTGAGAAAATGGGTCTTAAATGTACATGTTTTAACATTGATGGTGATGGGATAGGGCTTACCGTCTCACCTTAAACTTAACACAAGCTACAAGGAAAATACAACCACCACGAGGTAGACCACTAAGTTTGCAAGAGGATACGGCTGGGAAGAACTAAAAAAAAAAAAAAAAAAGAAGCGTGGGAAGATAAGAGAGACAGCCGATTGGAGGCATGTTTGGAATCGACCTTCCGAAAGGAGGACCCGATAAGAGAATGATGATGAGTATTAACTTGCCCATGTTGTAACTGAGCTCTAGTCTTCTGTATAATTTATTCATTTCATTAAAAACTTGCATATTAAAACCCAACATATTCAATAACACTAAGAAACTGGAATTGAAGATTTTATTTATTTATTTATATACAGAAATTTAATGTTTACACATCTTTCTGTGCCTAAAGTTTTATTTATCTTCTCCACTCGTCTCTCTCCATCCAATCCATGTCGTCCAGTCCTCTTGCTCTCATTCCAGTTCTTATTTCCTGCATCCACAAGTTTCGAGGTCTTCCTCCCCTCCTTCTTCCAGGTGAACACAATTCCAATGTTTTCCTGGGTAATCTTTCTTCTTGCATTCGTCGTACGTGGCCGTACCCCAATTTAATTGCTTATACCGTATATAATCTACTATTGAATAACCAATATTCATTTTTTCTCTTATGATAGTATTTCTTAGTTTGTCTAATTTTGAACATCTTGCTGCTCTCCCTAAGAAATCCATTTCCATCGAGACATAAGTTTTTGTTGAATTTCCAAACTTCAGCTCCATATGTAACAGTATTTCTCACTATTGAATTATATATTTGTAACTTATTTTTCCTGGTTATGTGTCTGTTCCATAAGACTCCATTCATCATTGCTGTTATTGCTCTACCTTTATTTATTCTGTTCTTAATATCACTTTCTTGTTTATCCTCATTATCTAAGTTTACTCCCAGATACTCAAATTCTTCATATCCTCTAATATGCCCCTTTTCATCTTCTAATATGAAATCTTCGGTTTCGGCTCCACATCCCATACAAAATGTGTTTTTTTTTTGTAAATTTATTTTCAAACGCCAGTTATCGTATTCGTCCAATAATTTACTGAACATAAACTCCATGTCTTCATATTCTTTAGCAATTATTATCGGGTCATCCGCAAATATCTGTTGATCCATCTCCAATTGGTACTCCCATTCCTGAACATTTTTTGCTCCAGTTTGACAGTGCTTTATGTATAAATATCTTAAATAATGTTGGTGATATGCTACAACCTTGACGAAGGCCTTTTGTTACTTTAATTTCTTCTGATATATATTTTCCAATTTTAATTTTAGATACAGCATTTTATACTTTTTTTTTGCATTAATAATTGTATCGTTTATGGCAATATCTTCTAATGCTTCCCACAACTTTTGTAAAGGTACAGTGTCATATGCCTTTTCTAAATCCACAAATGTGAAATGAACTTGTTGGTTGTTATTATTCGTCTTTTCAATCAATTGTTTTACCACAAATATGTGATCAATTGTAGATCTCTCAGACCTAAAGCCTGCTTGTACTTCATTCTCCTTATGTTTATAATTTTCTTCCAAAATATATTAATACAACTGTACATAGGACTATGGTCACGCATAGAGCAACAATATCAAATATGTATGGACACATAACAATACATGAGAAAAAAAAATTGAAGAAGAGTCAGAAATCAAATGCCTAGGAAAAGTACGAGAAATTACAAACAGGAATGAGGCACAGAAAGTACGTATGCAATTATGCATCTTAGAGATTCTCCTCACTAAATACATGTTCACACGTAGAGATACAATATATAATGGTAATGGACAGCTGATGACAAATGAGGTAAGTTTTGAAGAAGTGGCTGAATTCAAATACCTAGGAACAATCATTGCAAGCAGGAATGAGGTGGAAAAAGAAATTAAATATAGGCTTAATTCTGGAAATGCATGCTATTATGCATTACAGAGACTCCAGTCGTCCCAACTTCTCTCTAAAAAATAGTTAAACTGAAAATATATAAAACTTATTCTCCCATTTATATTATATGAATGCGAAAGACGGACTATTACTTGAAGGAGGTGAAAAGATTACGAGTATTTGAGAATAAAGTTATTTGGAAAATTTTTGGGTCAAAGAGAGATGAACAGACAGGCGAATGGAGAAGACTGCATAACAATGAGGTACATGATCTTTATATGAAACCAGATATAATAAGAAAAATTAAGTCTCGTAGACTGCGATGGGCAGGGTATGTGGCATGAAAGACGGGCATGGAAAATTCTTGTAGGAAAATCAGAAGGAAAACGCCCAGTTGCTAGACAAATAACGAGGTGGGAGAATACATTTAACCATGATTTGAGGAAAGTAGAATATGCATGGGGTGATTGGAAAATATTAGCTCAGGATAGGGATATGTGGAGAGCTTACGTTGGCGCGGTCATGAACCTACGGATTCGATGGTGTCAGTGAGTTAGTTAGTTGGAACTACGATTAAACTCCTGGCGCGACAGGCCTAGAAGGCCCTTAGCCTACCAGCCGGAAGCTGGCCTCACATCCACATGTGTCAATAATAGAGGTAGATGATCATGCAACCGGTGCAGGGGTGACATGTGGTCAGCATGTCGAGTCCCCCAGCCGTTATAGCTGGTTTCCTCAACCTGGAGCCGCTACTTAAAGTAGCTACCCCAAATGCCTCACGATGCTGGGTGGGCACCGATCCCATACTGGCCGAAATACCATGAGAAAATTTCTTCCCCCATGGAAACTCGAACCAGCGCAAGTCCCGTAGCTCTACGCCAAGGCTTCCTGCTTTAATCACTCGGCTAGGAACAATAATTACGAACAGGAATGAGGCACAGAAAAAAAAACGCATGCTATTATGCATTATAGAGCATTTTGTAATTTTTATTCGTCTATAAAAAATCGAACTGAAAATATGCAAAAGGCTATTCTTCCATTTATTTTATGGATCTATAACATTATCTGTTACTTTAAGAAAAGAGATAAGATAGCGATTATTTGAGAATAACGTGATTAGGGCAATTTTTTGACCAAAGAGAGAAAACAGGTGAATGGAGAAAAAATTTAACTGCATGATCTTCATGGGAAACCACAATAATATTATTTATAACAGTTAAGTAAACTGCGACGAGCAGGATATATGGCACAAATGGGTAATGGAAGAGGGCATGGAAACTTCTTGTAGGAAAACCAGGTCAAGAAGAAGGTGGGATAGAAACGTTAACATTTTTATGAAGAGTGAATTATAGATGGAATAAATGGAAATGGTACAAATCTTAAATCCGCGGGGCAACGAACATTCGAATTCGATACTGCCAGTGAATTACCTACTTACTAATTCTGTTATATTGTACGTTTTATGCGTGTGTGTGTTTGTGAGAAACTCGACAGTCAATACTTCAAATTTAAATGCAATATGAAATAACTAGAGGACGGATTTCTGCATATTTGCATGTTTTATTCCTTCAAAGATAAACATATGCATGGAAGAGGAAAATTTTATACTGCATATAAATGCATATTCACGAGATTTGCGCATATTTCACTAATATGTGCATATGGATGCATATATTATACTTTTTTCTCAATTTAATATTGGTCCGTAGCCGAGTGGTTAAGGCAGGAAGCCTTGGCGCAGAGCTACGGGACTTGCGCTGGTTCGAGTCTCCATGGGGGAAGAGATTTTCTCATGGTATTTCGGCCAGTATGGGACCGGTGCCCACCCAGCATCGTGAGGCATTTGGGTAGCTACAATAAGTAGCGGCTCCAGGTTGAGAAAACCAGCTATAACGGCTGGGGGACTCGACATGCTGACCACATGTCACTCCTACACTGACTGATGATCATCTACCTCTGTGATTGACACATGTGGATGTGAGGCCAGCAGCCGGCTGGTAGGCTAAGGGTCTTCTAGGCCTGTCGCGCCAGGAGTTTTAGTTTTATATTAGTTTGTAACCCCATAAAATTACAAGTTTCTGCTTTATTGTTGTGTTTTTGCAAATGAAGACAATCTTGTTTTCATAGAAAGCCAGCGTCCCTATTTCGCATTTTCACACAACAGTGACAATGCCGATCAGGGGGTCTGCAGTTTTAAATCTCAACAGGTCAATAAAGCAATCTGGCCTAAACCATTTCCGGAAAGGATTTTAGGAACCGGCCGAAAACCCACTCCAAGAATTAAAGTAGGCTATATAAATATCAGGGGGCACTCCGTAGCGTAGTGGTTAAGGCACTGAACTACAAGCCGGAGGGTCGAGGGTTCAAGTCCCGTTGGGGTCAGGATTTTTAAACTGACCCAAACCCTCTGGCGGCACTATGGTCCTGGGGTCGACTCAGCCTCTAACGGAAATGAGTACCAGACGCTTGTTCTGGGGGTAAAGGCGGCCGTCACGCAGGGCTGACAACCCGGCTGACATGAAGTGCCGATTGTCTGGAAAAAGTGGGAGCCTTAACCTCCTACTACCCCAAGGGCCTCCGGGTCTGTTGTGGGAACACTTTACTTTATATAAATATCATGCACCGAATAGTTCTTTACCTAAATTAATAGTGACGTCAAAAGCTCTTACGCACCTTACATTTTATCGTTATGAGTATAATAAAAAATCGCATTAAGTTGTTATTGCCCTGCGTTGAATCTCGACAAGTTTGCACCTGGTACACTGAACATTGCAACGTAATATTTTTATCTCATGAATATCGAGTCTCATTGTTTTAAATTATTGTTAACCTTGAGCTCGTTGGATTTCTGAGAAAGGCTATTTAATATCCATAGTTTGTTATGCACCTCAGGGGTCCTCATCTAGGGGATATGTGGATGGCGACCGCAAGGTGCCCAAGCTGAGCAAAAGATTTCTTCCACTTACTTGTGTTTTGCACTCTTTTTAACTTTACTATCTAACCTCTCTTGGTTAACTTTTGTTTTTTTCGACCCCGACGCTATTAGGGCATCCGAGTGCTAGGGAGTCTTTCCTTTCTTCCATTTCTTCTTCTCTTTATTTTCTTTTCTTCTCCAGAAAAGCCTGACCAGAGGCAACGAGATGGCAGCCCCATCACTGGTCTTGCCTTCCTTTGGCCAGCAACCAATCATAGGGACTATTATTACGCTTTCAAGTCTTATACGAGAATTTCCCGGAAAATCTCTCGGCCATCCTATGAAACGCTGGAGGGAAAATTTTGTATAGGATCGTAACAGGCCTTGGCCTAATACTTGGAAGGAAGAAGAAGAGTTTGTTATGTACAAATTCTCATCAACTAAGTACCAAACAGGATTATTAAAATTCTTCTATCAAATTTACACACAAAGGAACAATATCTGAAAATTGAAAAATGCAATGACAATACCGATATTTAAACACTGATATAAAGATGAACCCTGAAAATTACAGAGGGACAAGTTTACTAAATTCATGTTATACAAAATATGTGCCAAAATATTAAATGAGAATTTGAAAGTATATAGTACATAGAACCCTTGATACAGAAAAAAGAATGTGGCTTCAAGAATGAACGTTCTTGCATAAATTCAGCCTTCACTCTAATAAATACAATTCGAAAAAAAAAAGAGAATTGAATTTAATAATAATAATAATAATAATAATAATAATAATAATAATAATAATAATAATAATAATGACACTAATAACAATAATAATAATAATAATAATAATGACTATGATAATATTGATAATAATATTGATAACAATGATAGTGATAATAAAAATAATATTGATCCATCCATCCACAGTAATTCTGCCCGAGGGCAGGTCTTTCACTGCAATCATAGCATTTTCATGCTAGGGTTTGCAGCTTTACTAGAGAATTGTAGGTGTGGTAGCTTCCCGTTACTTTCCACACCGGTGAAGGATGATGATGATGATGATGATGGCCATATGATTTCGGGAACCGTTTGGGCCTTAAATTTTTCCTGACATTTGTCTTACAGGTGAGGAAAAACCCCGATAAAAACCTCACCCAGAAAAAATGTCCTGACCGGGAATCGAACCCGGGCCCGCTGCGTGACAAGGCTGCACGCTACCATAGCGGTGGACATAATATTGATAATAATAATAATAATAAAAATAATTGATAATAATAATAATATTGATGATAATAATAATGATAATAATAATAGGCCTAATATTGATAATAATAATATTGGTGATAATAATAATAATAATAATAATAATAATAATGATAATAATAATGATAATACTATTGATAATAATGGTAATAATAATAATAATAATAATAATACTTTTTTATTCGGAATATTCCACAATACAGAGTTTCTCCTTCAACCGAAAGTGATGTGGCCAGAGGTTCTTGTCTAAAGCATCTTCTTCCCTCAAATCTCTAGCTTCCATACTTCTCTTCACATAACAATAATAATAGTAATAATAATAATAATAATAATAATAATAGGAATAATAATAATAATTATTATTATTTCGGCTTTTACAATGAATATACATTTTTCCGGTACCCATGTTCACAGTTAACTACACATTTGATTCAACACATTTTTCCATTCTTGTCTGTTCATCCATATATCTTCTTCTATTTCCCATTCCTCTTAGTTTCATTGATTCAATAATAATAAATAATAATAATAATAATAATAATAATAATAATAATAATAATAATAATAATAATAATAATAATAATAATAATAATAATAATAATAATAATAATCCATCCATAGTAATTCTGCCCGAAGGCAGGTCCTTCACTGCAATCATAGCATTTTCATGCTATGCTTGCAGCTTTACTAGGGAATTGTGTAGGTGTGGTAGCTTCCCGTTGCTTTCCACACCGGTGAAGGATGATGATGATGATAATGGTAAGGATGATAATGGTAAGGATGATGGCCATATGATTTCGGGGACCGTTTGGGCCTTAAATTTTTCCTGACATTTGTCTTACAGGTGAGGAAAAACCCCGATAAAAACCTCACCCAGAAAAACTGCCCCGACCGGGGATCGAACCCGGGCCCGCTGCGTGACAAGGCAGAACGCTACCTCGAGACCACAGCGGTGGACTTATAATAATAATAATAATAATAATAATAATAATAATAATAATAATAAATAATAATAATAATAATAATAGCTTTATTTTTCCTGACACAGTTAAGGCCTTAAGATCATGTCTACCACTCAACCAGGTTAGAAAGAAAAGTAATCTTACATCTAAATTACAGTATACATTAATTATTATGTGTTAGATTATTTGTGACTCATCTCATGATTTCAGCACTCTATATGTCATTATCAGAGATCGGAAGTTTAGGCATAATAAATCCTTAAAATAGGCAGGTAAAAAGGCATTATAAATAGCTAAAATAGGCAGGAAAAAAAGCATTATAAATAGCTCAAATAGGCAATAAAAGGCAATTAGAAAACTTACAAATTGAGATTTTCCACTCTATGTTGCAATTACTGCTGGAACCAAAGAAATCTTCCCAGTAGCCTTGGAAAGTGCAATTTTCTGCTGGTTTGTACTGATATGTTACGATATAAAATGTTTCTTTTCACAGTTCACTGACTACTCGCATATTCTGCATGTAAATACGTTACCGCCAGTACAAAATACGTTGGATTCAAAAGTACTAACATAACTTTGTATTTTACTGCGTAAAGGAACACTGAATTTCGGCACCTTGCTGCTATCTACAATAACGTCCCAATGAAAACTGAAACAAAAATTAAGTTAGACCCGCACTCATTGTCGCCTTTTCAAATAAACACATGCGGTAATTAAAATGCTTTCTGCAATTTATATTTTTTTTGCACGGCAGCACTCATTGTTGCGGAGAGAATAATTATGAACTGACAAAGACAATAATATACATTCGGTGAAGTCACTTTCATTGTAACGGTTATAGAAATAAATTAAAATACATGTAGCCAACATTTAATAGTAAATCAATAAACATGGATAAATAAATAAAGACAAAAAGCATTTATTTCGTAAATTAGGCATTTATATTTGAAACGGCATAAAAAAAGGCAACATAAAACTGTGGCATTTTAATCACCAAGGTATAATTCACACAGATTCACTTTCAAATTGAAGATAGATTTAACACATTTAAAAAGGCATTCTGCCAAAGTTCCGGTCTCTGGTCATTATCAATACTTTCCAACTGTTAAAGTATTGAGTATTCTGACAAGTAAACATTCTCTCCTTTGATACTGGTTTTCCGGAAACCCATGTATTTTCTGAAAGCTTATGTCACAAGTAGACAACCTGTGAAATCTTAGGGGCAGAGGGACAAGCGTTTAGATGCTATACGACCCACAAAGTATCAGTGAAGTGTTGGAAACATGACACCAAAAGTCGCTCAAATGCACATTCCACGTATTTATATGACCCAAACCATCTGGCGGCACTATGGCCCTGGGGTCGACTCAGCCTCTAACGTAAATGAGTACCAGACGCTTGTTCTGGGGTAAAGGCGGCCGTCACGCAGGGCTGACAACCCGGCTGACATAAAGCGCCGATTGTCTAGAAAAAGTGGGAGCCCTAACCTCCTACTACCCCAAGGGCCTCCGGGTCTGTTGTGGGATCACTTTACTAATAAATGATAGGAAGGTGGAGATCTCAATATAGAGGAAGAAATAACTAGTTGAAAAGAAATAATATACGTTGGGATGTTGAAAATGTATCTTATTATTGACTTCAAACAAAATATATTACAAGAGACAAATAAATGTGCAATTCATATAATAAACAGAGACAGGCAGAAAGACAGTTCACAATGAGCATATTTTACAAAATCGATAGCCTCACACTTTGTACACTAGAGTCTGGATGTTAGGGAAAATGCCTACAGTTATTTATTATAGATATTGCAAAAGTGACTTCATATTAGTTTATACCGACAACCCTAGATTTGTTTTCAATGAAGTTAATTTTGCCTATAAATGCGTATTTCAGCTTACAATGTCTATAAATGCCCATTTTCCACTTTTTCCCGAAATTAATTAAGTATTTCAATGAAATTAATTGAAATCGACAAATTTCATGACACATATCATTGCATAGAAATATTTAAGTGACTGGCAATATTATTTTCGATGTTGGTAACACTGAATTCAATCTCTAGTCCCCGTTCACATACAGGTTCTTCGAAGACAAAGTGGTGCGACAAATGTATGTGGCTATTTATTTTATGTTTTATTTGTTGTTTACCTTCAGAACAGTTGTTTTACTATGCCTATAGAATGGACAACAGTAAAAGACAAAAACTGACCAATTTCGTGAAAGAATTTGGTGCGGAAATATTCTCAAGTAATTGTTCAATATTGCTTTGCAAAATGTGTAAAATTTCAGTGAATTGCGCGAAGAAGTGCCATGTTTCGCAGCACGGACACACTAAAAAAGTAAAGTGATCCCACAACAGGCCCGGAGGCCCTTGGGGTAGTAGGAGGTTAAGGCTCCCACTTTTTCTAGACAATCGGCACTTTATGTCAGTCGGGTTGTCAGCCCTGCGTGACGGCCGCCTTTATCCCCAGAACAAGCGTCTGGTACTCATTTCAGTTAGAGGCTGAGTCGACCCCAGGGCCATAGTGCCGCCAGAGGGTTTGGGTCAGTTTAAAAATCCTGACCCCAACGGGACTTGAACCCTCGACCCTCCGGCTTGTAGTTCAGTGCCTTAACCACTGCGCTACGGACACACTGCAAAATATAAATACTGATATGCTTTTTGTAAAAGGTAAAACAAGTTCCAAAATCACCTATGATATCTTCGTATGCTATTGATAGCATATGTTTATATTTTTTACGTAAGGCTGTAAAAATTTATGTTGTAATCCATTTTTATAAGAGCCTATTTTGATTTTTAGTGCCTATATTAATGATTTTTAGTGCCTTTTTGCCTGCCTACTTTAAACTTTTTAAGTGCCTAACATCCGGACTCTACACATCATATACGTCAATGACTTGAAGCAGTAATCCATTGACGCGACCCACATTCTACGTCCAAGCATCCTCCCTTATAAAAAGCATACTTAATCAAGTTCGTTAAACGAATAGTGCTGAAATGATATAGGGAAAATGACTGCAGGGTCAGAAAACTATCGCGATGCCAAATGTGCTCCTGTGTCTCGATAATGATTGTGTTCGTTATGTAACGAACAAAAGATTTGTAGTGTCAGAAAAAAATGAATATCCAGAGGTTGGATCTTTCCCGTAAAACCTTCAGGTACGAGTTCTTTTTGTAGGACTTTACCATCAGGTACTTCGGAAGCAGACATTGCATGCTCTTTGTTAGAACACCATGAACCCACTAAAAGCAAAATTTTCGTCCTGTCATCAAGCGTACAGTGAGATGGGCAGGAATACATACATTACTTTAGTACTTGACAGCAACATACGGGAACATACAGGAAATAGAGACGTCATTACGGGTACATGTCCATCTATACACAGTTTACTGACACTTTGTGGGTCCTATAGCTTCTAAACGCTTGTCCCTCTGCCCCTAAGATTTCACAGGTTGTCTACTTGTGACATAAGCTTTCAGAAAATATGTGGGTTTCCGGAAAACCGGTATCAAAGGAGAGAAGGTTTACTTGTGAGTTAGAAAGTATTGATGATGGCATGTAGAGCGTTTAAATCATGGTCTGCAATACAACTACAAATATGAGGTGAGTCACAAAAAAATCTAATTCATACTAAGATGTTAATTATATCATTTTTTTCCCCTGGCAAGTCAGTCGTCCTCAACTAAGTTATTGAACTTCAAGTTATTCTAATATTCAGACCTTTCGAAAACAAAGTTTCATCTTCTGCGTTTTAACTGGAACTGATGGTGTTGTATAGGTTGTATAATGGATTTATGTCTGAGGTTATGTTCTCGTTGAGTAGGTCTTTATTCCTTGCTTCTTTTAGAATCTCTATGTCTTCAAGGATGCTGATCCTGTTGTTATTATACTCTTTGTGTAGTATTGACATAGATTTATCGATTTTTTCAAATCGATGACTTGTTTCCTTGAAGAAATAGAGATTCTAAAAGAAGCACGGAATAAAGACCTACTCAACGAGAACATAACCGCAGACATAAATCCGTTATACAACCTATACAACACCATCAGTTCCAGTTAAAACGCAGAAGATGAAACATTGTTTTCGAAAGGCCTCCATATTAGAATAACTTAGTTGAGGACGACTGACTTACCAGGTAAATATATATATATATATATATATATATATATATTAATTAAATAAATAAAATAAAACGTAGTTTTATTTGATTTTCATACTTATTATATAATTCAGTGACAGCTGTTTCGGTACACTGTACCTTCTTCAGACATGTTAACAAATTATGAATTGTGTTCCAACTGATCTAAGCAACAATACAACAATATTTATTTAAATTTTTTAATTTAACAAAGGGGATTCATTCAAATTAAGTTGAGAATTTAACAGTTTTTTACTACTTTTAAATTTATTAATTTCTACAGCCTCCAAAAGATCTAACTTCTTACCCTTATCACAAATATGTAACATTTCAAAATTTGGATCCAAACAATGATTAAATTAGAATATGTTGTTAGCAATATTCTATAATCAGATAGCTGAAGATATAAAAAAGAAAACTTTAAATGATGATATTGTTATTACACGAGCAGATAAAGGACAAACTTTAATAGCTTTAAATAAGGATGATTATATCTCTAAAACTGTAGAATTTCTAAATTCAGATAATTTTCAAACAGAGAAATATAAAAAAGAAATTATAAATATTTATAAAAATAGTATAATTTTTAATAACTTTTTTGAATACTCTATAATACAAATGAATCCCCAACCACCCAAACTGTACTCCCTAGTTAAATTACATAAGGAAAATTATCCTATTAGACCAGTAGTATCCTTTATAAGTTCTCCATCGTACAAAATGTCTAAAAAGCTAATAAATATAATTTCATCTAATACCAAGTTCAATCCAATTTACAGTATAAAAAATTCTATTGAATTAATTGACAATATAAAGAACATTGATTTGCCTAATAACTTAATTTTAGTTTCTTTTGATGTAAAGAATCTGTTTTCCCAGTATACCTACTATTGATGTAATAGAGATTATTAATAGAATGTTACTAACTAATAAAGTGAATGGTTTTTGTAGTTGAAGAAATATTACACACTCTTAAAACATGCTTACATCAAAATTACTTTGAATTTAATAACAAATTGTACATAGCTAAAGATGGTTTGATTATGGGTGATCCGTTGAGCCCTCTTTTGGCAGAGATTTTTATGGATGACTTAGAACAAACCATACATAAGAATGTATTAGCTAGAAATATTCTATTTTGGTATCGTTATGTAGATGATGTAATAGCAGGCTTCACAGGAACCAAAAGACAATTGAATTCCTTTTTAAATTTTATTAATAACATTCACAGAAGTATTAATTTCACAATGGAATTAGAAACAAATAATAGTATAAATTTCTTGGATTTATCAATAAAACACATTGATAATAAGTTTGAGTTTGGTATCTTTCACAAACCATCTCATACTGATACCACTATCCATAGTTCTTCTCTTCACCCATATACTCATAAGATGGCAGCCTTTAATAGTTGCATTCATAGACTTTTAAATATCCCTCTTTCACCCTTCTAATATAATAATGAATTGAATATTATTAAACAATTGGCTGTTAATAATGGCTACGACCCTGAAATTATAGAATGTTTAATTAAGAAGGTTCATTACAAAAAAGCAATTAACAAAGTTTTTCCTTTACCCAAAGAAAACATAAAGAAATATGTAGTAATGTCATACATAGGCCCACTTTCAAATAAAATATCTAAACACTTTAAAAAGTTGAACATTAATGTGGCATTTAAAACTAATAAAACTCTACAAAATATAATAAAAAACAATAAAACCAAAACAAAAAAGAAAAATTATCAGGTGTATATAAATTGAAGTGTGGCACATGTGACAATGTCTATATAGGACAAACTGGTAGACCTTTTATCTCTCGGATAAAGGAACACATGAGAGCATGTAACAGAAATTTAGAAAATTCAAAATATGCTAACCACATAGATGTAAATAACAGAAACAATCCCGAAATAAAAAAAAAGGAATGAAATATGTATTTATGAATTTAAAATCTAAAATAAGCATTTTTCCCGGAATATGCATTTCTATGCATTATGAAATATCGCTCAAATTGTCTGTGAAGGGACCACTTAACATGTAAATAATTTCCGAATTATTTTTAATGCGTAAAAAAGTCATGCATTTTGCCTACAATCCGGGCTCTAGTCACGAAAATATATAGAAACCAGAACAATGATTGGAATATTATGTTATCTACAAAAAGTGCAAAAATATACACATTTAGGAACAGTGATAAATGGAAATGGGAAAATACAGACTGAAATCACTGAAAGAATAGGGAAAAGTTTATAAGTCTATAATTTAACTAAACAATTGGAATAAAGATACACCCATCAAGAGTAAAATTGAAATATATAAAACTTATTTCAAACCATTTCTAGGACATGCAGCTGAGACTTGGATATACACAAAGAAGGAATTGAGCAGAATCCAAGCTACAGAAATTAAATTCTTACGTGGAATGGTACTAAAAAAAAAGAGGGGTAGAATAAGGAACTAAAAAATGAGGGACACATTAAATGTAGAACAATTAACAACAGACAGAAGAAAAAGAGACTAAAATGGTTTGGTCATTAAAAAATAATGGAAAACTACCACAAAGACTGTTAAATCTGAAGATACAAGGAAATCGATCACGAGGTGGACCACGAGAAGCGTGGTTCAACCAAGTGATGAAAAGTTTACAAGAAAGAGGATACGACTGGGAAGAACTAAATAGGATAAATAAGGGCAAATCTGCAATATCAACATTAAATGGTGTTTTATGGGATCAGAATTCAAGTTTCAAAACAAAACAAACATATTTGATACAATAATAGGGATTGCAAGACATACGGTGCAGAAACATGGAAATTAAAATCTAGAACAATAATTAAATTATGTTGAAATTTATATTTGGACGCGTTCAGCTGGAATTTCTAGAAGAGATAAAATAAGGAACAGTGTAATTAAATAAATAATTGTTATAAAAAAAACTAAAACAACACGATTTATTAGAAAACCGAACTAAAAAAATAAAAGATAATTTTAATTTCCAACACGCTTGGGATAAAATTAATGTGGTAGACAAAAAAAAATATCTCCAACACATTTAGAATAGTTAGAGTTATCTACAAATAAATAATAGATTTAAAAATAGAAAACCGAACTACATAAATGAAAAATAATTTTAATTTCCAACACGCTTGGGAAAAAAATAAAGTAGTAAACAAAAAATCATCTCCAACACATATAGAATAAAACTACAGTTATCAACAAAAAGAAAATAATTTTACCTTCAAAAGCATGGGGTGCTCTATATCAATTAATATATTTGATAATAAACAGATATTGGTAAATGTAAAGTTTCTAAAAAGAAAATGTAAAAATCAAAAAAAGCACCCCACGCTTTTGATGGTAAAATTATTTTCTTTTTGTTAATGACTCTAGTTTGATTCTATATGTGTTGGAGATAATTTTTTGTTGACCACTTTAACTTTATCCGGGGGCACGCCGTAGCGTAGTGGTTAAGGCACTGCGCTACAAGTCGGAAGGTCGAGGGTTCAAGTCCCGGTGGGGTCAGGATTTTTAAACTGACCAAAACCTTCTGGCGGCACTATGGCCCTGGGGTCGACTCAGCCTCTAACGGAAATGAGTACCAGACGCTTGTTCTGGGATAAAGGCGGCCGTCACGCAGGGCTGACAACCCGGCTGACTTCAAGTGCCGATAGTCTAGAAAAAGTAGGTGCCTTAACCTCCTACTACCCCAAGGGCCTCCCGAGGCCTGTTGTGGGATTACTTTACTTTTACTTTAACATTATCCCAATCGTGTTAGAAATTAAAATTATTTTTCATTTTTTTAGTCCGGTTTTCTAATAAAGCGTGTTGTTTTAGTTTTTTAAAACTATTATTTATTTTTTATTTTTTAGTTTTAATATCTTACAGAATAATATAAAAATGTAAATATCTTAAAATTCGATATTATTGTAGTATGAGCTGAAAGTAATACTCTTAAAAAAATCCTCCCAGCCGGATTTGAACAAGCGACCTATGGATTACTAAAATTATATACCACTAGAGTTCACCGCTCTACCAACTGAGCTCTTACAACGATTGACTAAAAAGTCTACAAGTCCGCAACTTATTTACCAGTTTTTATTATTTTTTATTTTCTGACGATTCTGGCCAGGATTTTAGAAACAAAATATGAAATTATTGTATGGTCATGCGTCCTTTATACGTATACAAAGTTTCAAGTCGATCCAATGTTTCTAAGTGGGTGAAAGACGTGATCAAAGATTCCGTTACATAGATACAAAGTCACTTTTTTATTTTCTGACGATTCTGGCCACGATTTTGGAAACAAATATGAACATATTGTATTGTCACGGGTCCTTTACAAGTATGCAAAGTTTCAAGTCTATCCAATGTTTCTAAGTGGATGAAAATAGAGTTAAAATTTCCGTTACATAGATACAAAGAAACTTTTTTTTTTATTTTCTGATGATTCTGGCCAGGATTTTAGAAAAAAAGTGAAATTATTGTATTGTCATGGGTCCTTTACAAGTATACAACGTTTCAAGTCGATCCAATGATTTTAAGTGGTTGAAAATCGCGTGTCCACTCAAAAGACTTCTGGATGGTGTTTCTCTTGAGGCCGAAACAGGTCAACAAATGGCCTAAATTCGTGAATGTACTATGATGATGATGATGATGAAAATCGCGTTGAAATATTCCGTTATATAGATAGATAGATAGATTGATTGATAGATACAGGTCAAGCTGAGATAAAGCGTGTAAAAAATAATTTTACCATCGAAAGCGTGGAGTTCTTGTTATGGTTTTTACATTTTCTTCTTAGAATCTCTACTTTTACCAATATCTGTTTACTATCAAATATATTAATTTATATAGAGCACCCCATGCTTTTGATGGCAATATTATTTTTTTGTAGATAACTCTAGTGTTATTCTAAATGTGTTGGATATTATTTTTGTGTTGACTACATTAATTTTATCCCATACCTGTCGGAAATTAAAATTATTTTTCATTTTTAAGTTCGGTTTCCTAATAAAGCGTGTTGTTTTAGTTTTTTAAAACTATTCTAGTCCACCGCTGTTGTCTTGAGGTAGCGTGCTGCCTTGTCACGCAGCGGGTCAGTGTTCGATCCCCGGTCGGGGCAGTTTTTCTAGGTGAGGTTTTTCTCGGGGTTTTTCCTCACCTGTAAGACAAATATCAGGAAAACTTTAAGGCCCAAACGGTCCCCGAAAACATATGGCCATCATAATCATCTCATCACCACCCTCCCCGGTGTGGAAAGTAACATGAAAATGCTATGATTGCTGAGTAAGACCTGTCCTCGGGGAGAATTACTATGAATGAAAACTATTATTTATTTATTTAATCTTTAAGTTTGTTTTCTAATAAAGCATGTTGTTTTAGTTCTTTACACTATTATTTTTTAACTATTTTTATTTTCCAGTTTTAATATTTTACAGAATAAGATAAAAATGTAAATATCTTTAAATTCGATATTATTGTAGTATGAGCTAAAAGTAATACTCTACTAAAAATCCTCCGGCCGGATTTGAACCAGCGACCTCTAGCTTACTGAAATTATACACCACTACAGTCCACCGTTCTACCAACAGAGCTCTTACAACGATTGAGTAAGAAGTTGATAAATCCGCAACCTGTTATACCGGTTTTTATTATTTCGATTATCTAATGATTCTACTAAGGATTTTGGAAATAATTCATGAAATCATTGTATTGCCATTGGTCCTTTAAAAGTATACAAAGTTTCAAGTCGATACAATGGTTTTAAGTGGGCGAAAATCGTGTTGAAAGATTCCGTTACATTATTACACAGACACTTGTTTTGATTTTCTGATCATTCGGGCCATTATTTATGAAAAACTATTATTTTACTGTCATTGGTCCTTTACATGTATACAAAGTTTCAAGTCGATCCAAAGATTTTATGTGGGTGAAAATCGTGTTGAAAGATTCCGTCACATAATTACACAAACACTTTTTTTTATTTTCCGGTGATTCTGGCCAGAATTTTGGAAAAATTAATGAAATTATTGTATTGTCATTGGTCCTTTACAAGCATACAAAGTTTCAAGTCGATCCGATGATTTTAAGTGGGTGAAAACAGTGTTGAAAGATTCCGTTATATAATTACAGATTTTTTTTATTTTCTGATGATTATGACCATTATTTTAGAGAAAGGTATGAAATTATAGTATTGCCATTGGTCCTTTACAAGTATACAAAGTTTCTAGTCGATCCAATGATTTTAAATGAGTGGAAATCGTGTTGAAAGATTCAGTTACATAATTACACAAAAACTTTTTTTGATTTACTGATGATTCTGGCCAAGATTTTAGAAACAATTCTTGAAATTATTGTATTGTCATTGGTCCTTTACAAGTATACAAAGTTTCAAATCGATTCAATGATTTTAAGTGGGTGAAAATCGTGTTGATATATTCCGTTACTTAATTACACAGACACTTTTTAGATTTTCTGATGATTCTGGCCATTATTTTAGAAATAAGCTATGAAATTATTGTATTGTCATTGGTCCTTTACAAGTATACAAAGTTTCAAGTCGATCCAGTGATTTTAAGTGGGTAAATATCGTGTTGAAAATTTCCGTTACATAATTACACAAAGTTTTTTTTATGATGACTCTAGCCAGAATTTTGGAAATAAGTAATGAAATTATTGTATTGTCATTGGTCCTTAACAAGTATACAATGTTTCAAGTAGATTCAAATTTTTATAAGTGAGTGAAAATCGTGTTGAAATATTCCGTTACACAATTGCAGACTTTTTTTGATTTTCTGATGATTATGGCCATTATTTTAGAAAAAAGTTAAGAAATTATAGTATTGTCATTGGTCTTTTACATGTATACAAAGTTTGAAGTCGATCCGATTATTTTAAGTGGGTGAAAATCGTGTTGAAAAATTCTGTTACATAATTACACAAACACTTTCTTGTTTATTTTCTGATGATTCTGGCCAGGATTTTGGAAACAATTCATGAAACTATTGTATTGTCACTCGTCCTTCATAAGTATACAAAGATTCAAGTTGATCGACTGATTTTCAGTGGGTGAAAATCGTGTTGACAGATTCCGTTACAAAAATACACAGTCAGTTTTTCTTATTTTCTGAAGATTCTGGCAAGAATTTTGGAAAAAAGTAATGAAATTATTGTATTGTCATTTGTCCTTCACAAGTATACAAAGCTTCAAGTCGACCCAATCATTTTAAGTGAGTGAAAATCGTGTTGAAAGATTACGTTATATAATTACACAAACACTTTTTTTTTATTTTCTGAAGATACTGGTATGGAGTTTTGGAAAAATTAATGAAATTGTTGTATTGTCATAAGTCCTTTACAAGTATACAAGGTTTCAAGTCAATCCAATGATCTTAAGTGGGTGAAAATCGTATTGAAAGATTCCGTTACATAATTACACAGACACTTTTTTTTATTGTTTGATGATTCTGGCCATTATTTTAGAAAAAAGCGATGAAATTATTATATTTACATTGGTTTTTTACAAGTATACAAATTTTCAAGTCGATCCAATGATTTTAAGTGGGTGAAAATAGTGTTGAAGAATTCCGTTACATAATTATACAATTATTTTTTATTTTCTGATGACTCTGGCCAGAATTTTGGAAAACATTAATGACATTATTGTATTGTCATTGGTCCTTTACAAGTACACAAAGTTTCAAGTCGGTCCAATAATTTTAAGTGGGTGAGAATAATGTTGAGAGATTCGGTTACATATTTACAGACATTTGTTTATTGATTTTCTGATGATTATGGCAGATATTTCAAAACAATGTTAAGAAATTACAGTATTGTCACTGGTCCTTTACAAGTATGCAAAGTTTCAAGTCGATCCAATGATTTTAAGTGGTTGAAAATCGTGTTGAAATATTCTGTTACATAATTACACAAACAATTTTTTTGATTTTCTGATGACTCTAGCCAGAATTTTGGAAACAATTAATGAGATTATTGTATTGACATTGGTCCTTTACAAGTGTACAAAGTTACAAGTCGACCCAATGATTTTAAGTGAGTGAAAATAGTGTTGAAAAATCCCGTTACATAATTATAGGTATTTTATTTCATTTTCTGATGATTATGGCCATTACTTTTGGAACAATGTTAAGAAATTATAGTATTGTCATTGGTCCTTTACACGTATACAAAGTTACAAGTCGATTCAATGATTTTAAGTGGGGGAAAATCGTGTTGAAATATTCCGTTACATAATTACACAATAACTTTTTTATTTTCTGATGATTCTGGCCAGGATTTTGGAAAACATTCATGAAATTATTGTATTGCCATTGGTCTTTTACAAGTATACAAATTTTCAAGTCGATCCAATGATTTTAAGTAGATGAAAATCGTGTTGAAATATTCCGTTACATAATTACACAAACACTTTTTTTGATTTTCTGATGACTCTAGCCAGAATTTTGGAAACAATTAATGAGATTATTGTATTGGCATTGGTCCTTTACAAGTGTACAAAGTTTCAAGTCGACCCAATGATTTTAAGTGAGTGAAAATAGTGTTGAAAAATCCCGTTACATAATTATAGGTATTTTATTTTATTTTCTGATGATTATGGCCATTATTTTGGAACAATGTTAAGAAATTATAGTATTGTCATTGGTCCTTTACACGTATACAAAGTTTCAAGTCGATTCAATGATTTTAAGTGGGGGAAAATCGTGTAGAAATATTCCGTTACATAATTACACAATCACTTTTCTTATTTTCTGATGATTCTGGACAGGATTTTGGAAACCATTCATAAAATTATTGTATTGCCATTTGTCTTTTACAAGTATACAAATTTTCAAGTCGATCCAATGATTTTAAGTGGGTGAAAATCGTGTTGAAAGATTCCATTACATAAATACACAGTCACTTTTTTAATTTTCTGATGATTCTGGGAAGAAGTTTTGGAAAAATTAATGACATTATTGTATTGTCATTGGTCATTTACAAGTATTCAAAGTTTCAAGTCGATCCAATGATTTTAAGTGGGTGAAAATCGTGTTGAAATATTCCATTACATAATTACACAGACAATTTTTTCTGATGATTTTGGCCATTATTTTAGAGAAAAAGTATGAAATTATTGTATTGGCATTGGTCCTTTACAAGTGTACAAAGTTTCAAGTCGACCCAATGATTTTAAGTGAGTGAAAATAGTGTTGAAAAATCCCGTTACATAATTATAGGTATTTTATTTCATTTTCTGATGACTATGGCCATTATTTTGGAACAATGTTAAGAAATTATAGTATTGTCATTGGTCCTTTACACGTATACAAAGTTACAAGTCGATTCAATGATTTTAAGTGGGGGAAAATCGTGTTGAAATATTCCGTTACATAATTACAAAATCACTTTTTTTTATTTTCTGAAGATTCTGGCCAGGATTTTGGAAAACATTCATGAAAATTATTGTATTGCCATTGGTCTTTTACAAGTATACAAAATTTCAAGTCGATCCAATGATTTTAAGTAGGTGAAAATCGTGTTGAAATATTCCGTTACATAATTACACAAACACTTTTTTGATTTTCTGATTACTCTAGCCAGAATTTTGGAAACAATTAATGAGATTATTGTATTGGCATTGGTCCTTTACAAGTGTACAAAGTTTCAAGTCGACCCAATGATTTTAAGTGAGTGAAAATAGTGTTGAAAAACCCCGTTACATAATTATAGGTATTTTATTTTATTTTCTGATGATTATGGCCATTATTTTGGAATAAAGTTAAGAAATTATAGTATTGTCATTGGTCCTTTACACGTATACAAAGTTTCAAGTCGATTCAATGATTTTAAGTGGGGGAAAATCGTGTTGAAATATTCCCGTTACATAATTACACAATCACTTTTTTTTTATTTTCTGATGGTTCTGGCCAGGATTTTGGAAAACATTAATGAAATTATTGTATTGCCATTGGTCTTTTACAACTATACACATTTTCAAGTCGATCCGATGATTTTAAGTGGGTGAAAATCGTGTTGAAAGATTCCATTACATAAATACACAGTCACTTTTTTTAATTTTCTGATGATTCTGGGAAGAAGTTTTGGAAAAATTAATGACATTATTTTATTGTCATTGGTCCTTTACAAGTATTCAAAGTTTCAAGTCGATCCAATGATTTTATGTGGGGGAAAATCGTGTTGAAACATTCCGTTACATAATTACACAATCACTTTTTTTTATTTTCTGATGATTCTGGCCAGGATTTTGGAAAACATTAATGAAATTATTGTATTGCCAATGGTCTTTTACAACTATACACATTTTCAAGTCGATCCGATGATTTTAAGTGGGTGAAAATCGTGTTGAAAGATTCCATTACATAAATACACAGTCACTTTTTTTAATTTTCTGATGATTCTGGGAAGAAGTTTTGGAAAAATTAATGACATTATTTTATTGTCATTGGTCCTTTACAAGTATTCAAAGTTTCAAGTCGATCCAATGATTTTATGTGGGGGAAAATCCTGTTGAAACATTCCGTTACATAATTACACAATCACTTTTTTTTATTTTCTGATGATTCTGGCCAGGATTTTGGAAAACATTCATGACATTATTGTATTGTCATTGGTCCTTTACAAGTATACAAATTTTCAAGTCGATCCAATGATTTTAAGTGGGTGAGAATCGTGTTGAAAGATTCCGTTACATAAATACACAGTCACTTTTTTAATTTTCTGATGATTCTGGAAAGAACTTTTGGAAAAATTAATGACATTATTGTATTGTCATTGGTCCTTTACAAGTATACAAATTTTCAAGTCGATCCAATGATTTTAAATGGGTGAGAATCGTTTTGAAAAATTCCGTTACATAAATACACAGTCACTTTTTTTAATTTTCTGATGATTCTGGAAAGAAGTTTTGGAAAAATTAATGACATTATTGTATTGTCGTTGGTCCTTTACAAGTATACAAAGTTTCAAGTCGATCCAATGATATTAAGTAGGTGAAAATCGTGTTGAAAGATTTCGTTACATAATTACACAGACCCTTTTTTACACGCTCTATATTAGCTTGACCTGTATCTATCTATATATCTATGTAACGGTATCTTTCAACGCGATTTTCACCCACTTAAAATCATTGGCTGGACTTGAAATTTGTGTACATGTAAAGGACCCGTGATAGTACATTAATTACATGTTTTTTCTAAAATCCTGGCCAGAATCATCAGAAAATAAAAAAAAATGTCTTTGTATCTATGTAACGGAATCATTGAACACGATTTTTACCCACTTAGAAACATTGGATCGACTTTAAACTTTGTATACTTGTAAAGGACCCGTGACAATATAATAATTTCATATTTTTTTCTAAAATCCTGGCCAGAATTATTAGAAAATAATAAAAAAAAAAAGGCTTGTATCTATGTAATGGAATGTTTGAACACGATTTTCACCCACTCAGAAACATTGAATCAACTTGAAACTTTGTATACTTGTAAAGGACCTGTGAAAAAACAATAATTTCATATTTTGTTTCTAAAATCTGAATATAAAAAAAATTAAAACTGGTATAATAGGTTGCGGACTTGTTGACTTTTCAGTCAATCGTTGTAAGAGCTCAGTTGGTAGAGCAGTGAACTCTAGTGGTAAATAATTTCAGTAATTCATAGGGCGCTGGTTCAAATCCGGCTGGAAGGATTTTTTTAGAAGAGTATTACTTTTAGCTCATACTACAATATTATCGAATTTTAAGATATTTACATTATTATCTTATTCTGTAAAATGTTAAAACTAAGTAATAAATAATAAATATAGTTTAAAAAAACTAAAACAACACGCTTTATTAGAAAACCGAACTAAAAAATTAAAAATAATTTTAATTTCGAATACGCTCGAGATAAAATTAAAGTGGTAAAAAAAATCATCTCATATAGGCCTACATATAGAATAAAACTAGAGTTATCAACAAAAAGAAAATAATTTTACAATCAAAAGCGTGGGGTGTTTTTTTATGATTTTCACATATTCTTCTTTGTTACTTTACTTTTACCAATATCTGTTTATTATCAAATATATTAATTGATATAGAGCACCCCACGCTTTAGATGGTAAGATTATTTTCTTTTTGTTGATAACTCTAGTTTTATTCTATATGTGCTGGAGATGATTTTTTTGTTGACCACTTTAATTTTATCCCAAGCGTGTTGGAAATTAAAATTATTTTTAATTTTTTAGTTCGGTTTTCTAATAAAGCGGGTTGTATTAGTTTTTTAAAACTATTATTTATTTATCGTATTTTTAAATATGTAAACAGAATTTCTACGTTACCCACAGTTTTTTATTTCAGTTTCAATTAATGGATTTAAATAATTATTTTTTTAATAAACGTTTTTTCGTCCATTTGACCTTTGTAAAATAAAACCAAATGAGCTAACTAAAATTATTTCAGCTATGGAAAGGAGATATTAAGGTAAATAAAGTTCTAATATGCTGGCCGATTTTTGTTGGACCATCAAAGAGGGATGCTCCACAGGCGAAATATAGCAGAAAATCGTCATTTCTTACTTTCCAGGCGAGTCCGAATGTTCGAATATTGTGTAGTTGCGAATGTAGAAAATATTAATGTGTTTGAAATTATAATAACCTGTCTCTCGGAAACTTTCCGTGATGGACAAAAACCGATATTGTATTTGAATTCAGGAGAAAAAATACTATCAGAGTCACATATTTTTCTTTCTGAGACAAAAAATAAAGTTTATTTTTTATTGCTCAGTTTAGTTGGACGATGGAGATTGGAATGACAGAGAGATGTGGAGATGAATGACAGATTAATTGGGCGCAGGGATATGTGGATACATTGTGATGCCTGCTAAATAAATTATATATGTGTGTGTGTGTGTGTGTGTTTGTGTGTGTGTGTGCATGCGTGTTCTGCGCGAGGGCAGATACATCACTGCAATCATAACATTTTCATGCTATACTTTGCAGCTTAACTAGGAAATGATAGGTGTGGTAGCTTCCCGTTGCTTTCCACACCGTTGAGCGATGATAATGATAAGGGTGATGATGATGGCCGGATGATTTTCGGGAACCCTTGGGCCCTGAGCATCCTGACACTTATCTTACAGGTAAGGAAAAATCCGGAAAAAGATCCTCACCCAGGAGCCTGTCCCGACCGGGAATCGAACCAGAGCTCACTGCGTGACAAGGCAGCACGCTACCTCGAGACCACAGCGATGGACTATAGGGGTGGACCGCTCGAATGGACCTAATTTCAATTGCTTGTTACTGGCAAACGGTTGAAGATAGAAACTTAAAACAACGTTCATAGTACAGAAAAACTCACCAAGTTTCGAATCCTGTCGGTAGATGGCACAAAGATACGTTTCTCGTTCTTAGATTTAATTGTTGTGTGAAAATGGCGACTCCGCAGATGAAAGCGCAAGCTGTTTGTGGTATGCGGAGTTAAATCAATCATTAGAGTTCAAAGGGAGTTCCGGCGTGTGTTTAACCGTGATGCTCCAACTGCTAGAAGCATAAAGAAGTGGCGTGATACATTATTAGCTACGGATCTGTGTTGAAGAAGCATGGTGGTGGTCGCAGAGCATCCGATGAAATGGTAGCAAATGTTCAAGCCGCATTTGAGCGAAGCCCCCGGAAGTCATTAAGAGAGCTTCGCGGGAACTTCAAATACCAAAATCGACATTACAACGGATTGTCCACAAACGCCTCAAACTGCACGCATATAAAGTGCAGTTAGTGCAACGTCTGGAGCCGAATGACATGCCGAAACGAGTGGAATTCGCCAATACGATGCTGGACCGTCTCGGCGCTGATCCTGACTTCATGACCAAGATTTTCTTCTCGGACGAAGCCACTTTCCATTTGTCAGGCAAGGTAAACCGGCATAATGTGCGGATCTGGGGATCGGAGAATCCTCACGCTATTCAAGAGCATGTTCGTGATAGTCCGAAGATGAATGTTTGGTGCAGTTTGTCACATAATAAGGTCATTGGACCGTTTTTCTTCGCCGAGAAAACTGTTCGTGGTACCACATATCTTGACATGCTGGAGCAGTTCTTCTTTCCACAAATTGAACAACTGCAGCCTAACATCGTTTTCCAGCAAGATGGTGCTCCTCCCCACTGGTCCAATGAAGTTCGTACGACTTTGGACAACATTTTCCCTGGCCGTTGGATTGGTAGGGGAGGACCAATCGCGTGGCCCCCGAGATCTCCCGGATTTAACACCACTGGATTTCTTTCTCTGGGGCTATGTCAAAGATAAAGTTTACACCACCCCAGTCAAAGACCTTCGTGATCTTCGTGAGCGCATCATAGAGGCTATTGAGAACATTCCAGAAGACATTACTCCAACGTACTTGGCAAGAAATTGTTCATCGCTTTGATATCGTCACAGTGACTGCAGGGGCTCATATAGAGATGTGGTGATCTGGATATCAAAACTTGGTGAGTTTTTCTGTAATATGAACGTTGTTTTAAGTTTCTATCTTCAACCGTTTGCCAGTAACAAGCAATTGAAATTAGGTCCATTCGAGCGGTCCACCCTGTAAATTCAATGCAGCCTGTTTGTCATTTCTACATTTCTGTCATTCCCTCCCTTCATTAGCGTACTGTAACCCACTTCTGAGTTTGGGGCGCCTTGAAGGCGGGGTTAGGCTGCTCCAATGATATGATGGGTTGTGATGATACACGAGGAGAGACCTTAATCCTGAACTTAATCTAATGATGTGACTATATAATGATAGGCAGATGATGTTCAGGGACCTTAGTTTCCTGACATTTGTATTACAGGCGTGGAAATTCCCCGAAAAACCCTCACTTGTGCCGACCGGGGATCGAGCCAAATTACTGTATTTAATTTTGTAACAAACTAACTGACTCACTGGTACTATGAACTCGGAGGTTCATGGCCGGATGGCCAAAAGATTTCCGTGCATCCCTATCCTGAGATAATGTTTTCCAATTATTCTCTATACAGTCCACCTCTCTCAATCATAGTTCATGTTATTTTCCCCATCTCATTCTTGGCCTACCTACTGGACACCTTCCTTCTGGCTTTCCTACTACAAGAAATTTAATTAGGCATTGGCATCTTTTAAAAGAAATCTAAATTTATATTTGCTCTAAACTCGACTTCATTATTATCCAGTGTAAGATATAAATATATATATATATATATATATTAATTGGTGTTTCCCGTATAATGTATCATATTTATATTATTATTATTATTATTATTATTATTATTATTATTAATATTATCGTATCATTATTGTTATTACCCTATAAAATGTTGTTTGTACATGACATTTTACATTGTTACATTTATTGTATCTTTAACAGTTTATAATTAGTATAGTGTAGGCCTATATCTATATTTGTCGAATATTTATTTGTATTTGTACTGGTTGAGTGGAAGAGAGGGCCTTATGGCCTTAACTCTGCCAGAATAAATAAAGTATTATTATTATTATATTATTATTATTATTATTAATTAGATTATTTCATTGTCCCTTCTTTATTTCCCATTCGTACCATATGTCCTGCCCATCGCAGTCTATGGGAATTAACTATTTTTATTACGTCTGGGTTCCCATTAAGATCATGTAGGCTCACTCTCTTTCTGTTCACTTGCTTATTCGTCTCTCTTTGGTCCAACATTTTTCCAAAGCACTTTATTCTCAAATATTCGTAATTTTAGTATATATAAATATTTTTTACTTTAGTAGTAGCAATATATAAAATAATGGACGTAATGTAGTTTTGCCCACGCCTAAAGTATTCTTGGTGGAAAGGCCCTGCGGCTAGCCAAGTTAATGACAAGCGGTGAGCGATTCCTTTTGGTTCTCCAGGATGTCCAAGAAAGGAGAACCCCGGGTTCCTGCTTAAGCATTAGCCCCGGTGTGATTTAGAGATGATTAGATACCGGTATAATAATAAATAATAACGAATAACCAGCTTCTAACCTGCATGGTAACGGCAATGTACTCCGACTTGTGTTTTAATTTCGTGATTTTTGAATATTGGCGCTTATGGCCGTCAGCCAATCAGAGGCTGGTGATTTTTTAAAGTGTGAATTTTTGTATTTTTCAGGGAGTTCGTTTTTCAGGAATTGTAGGAAATTATGTTATTGTATTGCGGCAGGAAGTACTTTCGGATACTAGCAATATGCAAACTATAACAGCAACCAAATAAATTACGTAAACTGAAGGTCTTAATTATCATTTGGGCTTTAGATAAATATATTTTTTTATACAAGGTTATTATGGGACGGTATAAAGAGAGAAATTATAATACTTTGGTATATCATTATATATACACGTTAAAATTATTTAAATTGTTAAATTAGTTTTTCATTTGGAAGATAACATATGTTACGTGTAGTTATTTTCAAGTCAATCTTGCGAGTTTCGCTGCAGGTTGGCAATGCAAATAGGTGTGCACTGGATTACGCAAGAGATATTTATCGTCTTAGGTTGCCTACCTGTTAATTCTAAAATTATTTTCGAATAATATTAGAAATAATACAATTTTTAATACTTTTTCTAATTTATATCACATTACTTTTATAAAAGAAAGTTTAAATTAATAAATTAGGGTTTAAATCTAGGCATTCACTGACTTTTTTATTTTGGGCGGGAGGGGGGCATTTGATACGAGGAGTGGTGGTATATGGGAACACTTCCTCTGACCAGTAACAAGAAACAGATCGGGCTACTTGGTCAGACGATCGTCAACCAGCGAAATATCAACAGCCTCCAGAAACATCTTCTGCACTTCAACTGCAGTCTCCAGTCAACAAGAATTTTCCAGAGAAAGGGTAAGTGTTGCATGCAACATTTATTTTTATATTATTTTGGGCTATTTTATTGTACAATTTATTACTTTGTCACTTATATGTGGTTGATTATTTTATAAAGTTAAAATACGATTTGATCTGATTGCCAACTTAACTTTGACAAAAAGTAACACAAAGGATTCTTATTTAATTCAGGTTTGATTCATTTCGTGCCGTTTTCTGTTTTTTTATTGTAAAACAGTTTAGTTTAATTATCTGAATTTTTAATATTACTATATAGCATAGCGGTGTTAGTAATTTTCATCCTTTTGAGAACAACAGTGTGATCTAATTGCTAACTTTACTTTGACAAAAAGTAACACAAAGGGTTCTTATTTAATTCAGATTCGATTCATTTCGTGCCGTTTTCTGTTTTTTTATTGTAAAACAGTTTAGTTTAATTATCTGAATTTTTAATATTACTATATAGCATAGCGGTGTTAGTAATTTTTCACCATTTTGAAAACTGTGTGATCTAATAGCTAACTTTAATTTGACAAAAAGTAACACAAAGGGTTCTTATTTAATTCAGATTCGATTCGATTCATTTCGTGCCGTTTTCTGTTTTTTTTATTGTAAAACAGTTTAGTTTAATTATCTGAATTTTTAATATTACTATATAGCATAGCGGTGTTAGTATATTTTTAAACCATTTTGAAAACACTGTGTGATCTAATAGCTAACTTTAATTTGACAAAAAGTAACACAAAGGGTTCTTATTTAATTCAGATTCGATTCATTTCGTGCGTGCCGTTTTCTGTTTTTTTTATTGTAAAACAGTTTAGTTTAATTATCTGAATTTTTAATATTACTATATAGCATAGCGGTGTGGTGTTAGTAATTTTTTCACCATTTTGAAAAACTGTGTGATCTAATAGCTAACTTTAATTTGACAAAAAGTAACACAAAGGGTTCTTATTTAATTCAGATTCGATTCATTTCGTGCCGTTTTCTGTTTTTTTATTGTAAAACAGTTTAGTTTAATTATCTGAATTTTTAATATTACTATATAGCATAGCGGTGTTAGTAATTTTTCACCATTTTGAAAACTGTGTGATCTAATAGCTAACTTTAATTTGACAAAAAGTAACACAAAGGGTTCTTATTTAATTCAGATTCGATTCATTTCGTGCCGTTTTCTGTTTTTTTATTGTAAAACAGTTTAGTTTAATTATCTGAATTTTTAATATTACTATATAGCATAGCGGTGTTAGTAATTTTTCACCATTTTGAAAACTGTGTGATCTAATAGCTAACTTTAATTTGACAAAAAGTAACACAAAGGGTTCTTATTTAATTCAGATTCGATTCATTTCGTGCCGTTTTCTGTTTTTTTATTGTAAAACAGTTTAGTTTAATTATCTGAATTTTTAATATTACTATATAGCATAGCGGTGTTAGTAATTTTTCACCATTTTGAGAAGAAAAGTGTTTTATTCAATCAGTATAAAAATTCAAATTAACTTTACAAGATTCATTGGTGTGTTTCGTTAAGGATTATTCAAAATTAAAATATAAAATTATGGAATATTCACCTGAAAGGTCCGTCTCCTCAACTTAATTAATTATTTGGTTTAGGGCTTTCGGGTCTTGTCCCATCATCGGCACCGCCGATTAATTAATTAAGTTGAGACGGACCTTTCAGGTGAATATTCCATAATTTTATATTTGGTGGGGTTGTACAAGACAAGCTTTTTACTTACGCGACTTATGCCAATTTTGATGTAATTTAAAGTATTGTGAAGTGTTAATGAATCAATTTACCTAAGAGATGTAACCGCCGCCTAAATATGTATAATTAACACGAAATGAAGTGGTGGAAATACGATTTTACATGGTAACCGTCCGACATTTTGAATTTTTCATAGAATAACATAAATGAAGTAATTTATTTTACGTATCAAATCACATTTAAAAAGCATGGAACCTGAAAGCTAACCAAACTTAAATCAATTACTGTAACACAAATCAATTACTCTAACTAGGTGAAATCCAGGAAACGTCCTTTTTTATTATTTTACGCGGTTAAATAAGTAAAGGATAAGTCCGGACCTGATTTGTTGAAACCATAGATATGGTATAGAGATATTGAATCCCTTGATTAAATGTACACATTGTGCTCATTTAATAATAACTGGAAAGCGCACTAACGTGCAAAGGAGTTAAATTAATTATTTTTTGCTCATGTGGTTTACACATTGTGCTCATTTGTGGTGTATCGCTGGTTAAAAGTTTGATAATTGGTAGTTTATCGCTGGTTAGAAATAAGGACTCTTGTAACCTATGTGGTCATAACAGGAAATAGTTCCACTTTATTTTCATATTTACGAGTAAAATAATGAAGTGATAATTACATCTCTTAGGTAAATACTAAATATAGTGTTTTATTAATATTTCTTGTAATTAGGTACTCTCAGATAAAAAGCTTGTCATCTCCCACCCGGCCTTATATTTTAATTTTAAATTCAAATTAGCTTAATCATTGAGTTAATAATTGTTTTAAATAATTATATTAATTATTGTACCTGAAATACAGTATGCAGTTTCTCCTTTTTCAACCGTGTATTTTACACTTTTTTTGGAAAAAAATTACTTACACCACTATGTCATATACCCCTTCACATACTTCTGTTTTATGATTTAGCAGAATTTTCCAGAAAAGGTATGTGTGGAAATATTGCATGCAACATTTATTTTTGATACCACATTATTTTAATTATTTTATTTGGTGTGAATATTTTATTTCTTTGTCACTTACATGTGCAGGGATTGTTTTAAAATGATTTCATTTGATTGTTACTTCTATTGCGAAAATGTTACTGCTATCGTGAAAAAGTAACACCACACGTTTATGTTTAAATTCAAATTAGTTTCCTCTCATGACTGTCGCCTGATATTTTATAATGAAATAAATTAGCAGACTTGGATTTGAATTTGTACTTTTATTAAGTCTATACTAAAACAAGTCAGTAATACTTAGTAAATTTACCTATCATATCTAAAGTTGGAAGGTTTTTTTTTCACAGGTTTATAAGATTTAAACACTATTTTAATGCAACAAATGTTTAAAAAATATTATATTAAACGTGTTTAGCCTTTAATTATTTTTCACTGATTTTACCTGTAAATATGAAAAAATTTGGAACTATTTATTTTCTTGGCCACACTAATTCATCCGGAATAATACAATATTTTTAACACAGATCTGTCGAAAACAAATATCAAGCGCGTCTCTGTCGATAAAAAAAATATTAGTTTATTTTACATATATTTTAATTTATATTATGTGAATTAGATTTCTTACTTTTTCTAAAATTAGGCTACTTAAGTGAGCTTTCAGGTTGTTTTAGGTCTAAATATTTTGGGTTTAATTTTCATTTTTAAATATTTAACCATTCCCAGCGCACGGTAGCCCTTTTTTTTAAAATAGTTGATCTATGATAAATCATAATTTCTGTTACAAAATAAGAAATAATTTCCAAATGTACATAAAATACATTATTAATCATTAAATTTCAGATCTACATATATTTTATATTACATTCTACAAACCTTTGTTGCATTACAATTGTGTTTAACTGCGTAAATACATATAGGCCTACCGTCTTATGAACTCTCACATTTTTTAGTAACACATATTTTGCAAATTTTAGTTAGGTGTGTTACAATCCATTAAAATCATATAGGTTAGGGGTAGGTAGTTCATTGGGAAAAAATTGTCTTGAGGTATTTTAAGTTGGAAATCGTGTATGACATACTGTGTACATTTAAACAAATCGAATCATATAATGTCTGTCGTCTTTTTTATATAAAATGGATTAGCATATTACATACTTAGACCTGACTTTGTTCTTTTACTACGTCTATCTTCAAAAAATAAGTTTGTAAAATTATTTGTCGTTCCAACAGTTTTATTTTTTTTATTAACACATTCAGCAAATTTTGGATAGGTATGTTATATTCCATTATAAAAATATATAGGAATATGTCAGGGGCAGATAGTTCATTGTAAAAAGTGTTTTTACTAAAGTTAAAGTATTTTAAGTTGGATATCGTATATGACATACTGTATATGACATACTGTATATGACATACTGTATATGACATACTGTATATGACATACTGTATAAATTCAAACAAACCTATTCTTGTCATATCTATCAGTTTTTTTAATAATATGGAATAGCATACTAAATACTTAGGCTGAATTTGTTCTTTTACTAAGTCTACCTTCGAAAATAATTTCATAATATTGTGTAAAATTATCATTTCGACAGTTGAAAGTTTATTTATTAACACATATTCTGAAAATATTAGATAGGTATGTTCAAATCCATTATATAACAGATATATTAAGGTCAGGGGCAGGTAGTTCACTGGAAAAAAAGTGTTGTTGCTAAGGTATTTTAAGTTGGATATCTTAAGGCATATTCATAAATTTAAATAAATCTATTGTAATCATATATATAGCCAGTTTCTTTAATAAAATATATTAGTATATTAAATACCTAGGCCTAAATTTTTACTTCTACTAAGTCTACCTTTAAAAATATAAGGTTAAAATAATTCGTAAAGTTATCTATCGTATCGACTTTTGGAAGAGATATTTATTAACAGGTATTTCGCAACTTTAGTTAGGTATAGCACAATCCATTAAAAAATATAAATAATAATCTGGGGCTGGTAGCTCACTGGGAAAAAAGTGATGTTGCTAAGGTATTTTAAGTTGGAAATCTTATGACATGCTTTATAAATTTAAATAAATCAATTCTAATCATATATGTAGCCTGTTCTTATAATTAAAAATAGATTAGTATATTAGATACTTAGGTTTGAATTTTTAATTTTACTAAGTTTACCTTTAAAAAAATAAGGTTATAGGATTTCGTAAAATTATCTATTGTATCGACTATTGGAAGAGTTTTTATTAACAGATAATTTTGCAACTTTAGTTAGGTATAGCACAATCCATTACAAAATATAAATAATCAGGGGCTGGTAGCTCACTGGGAAATAAGTGTTGTTGCTTAGGTATTTTAAGTTGGAAATCTTATGACATGCTATATAAATTTAAATAAATCTATTCTAATCATATATGTAGCCTGTTCTTTTAATTAAAAAAGTAGATTAGAACATTAGATACTTAGGTTGGAAGTTTTACTTTTACTAAGTTTACCTTTAAAAAATTTGTTCTATAGTATTTTGTGAAATTATCTATTGTATCGACTTTTGGAGGATTTTTTTTATTAACAGATATTTCGCAACTTCTGTTAGGTATAGCACAATCCATTACAAAATATAAATAATAATCAGGGGCTGGTAGCTCTCTGGGAAAAAAGTGATGTTGCTAAGGTATTTTAAGTTGGAAATCTTGACATGCTATATAAATTTAAATAAACCTACTCTAATCATATATGTTTCCTGTTCTTTTAATTAAAAAATATATTAATATATTAGATACTTAGGTTTGAATTTTTACTTTTAATAAGTTTACCTTTAAAAAAATAAGGTTATAGTATTTCGTAAAATTATCTATTGTATCGACTTTTGGAAGAATTTTATTAACAGATATTTCGAAACTTTAGTTAGGTATAGCATCAATCATTACAAAATATAAATAATCAAGGGCTGGTAGCTCATTGGGAAAGAAGTGTTGTTGCTATGGTTGTTTAAGTTGGAAATCTTATGACATGATATATAAATTTAAATAAATATATTGTATTCATATATATATATATATATATATATATATATATATATATATATAGCCTGTTTCTTTTAATAAAATGTATTAGTACATTAAATACCTAGGCCTAAATGTTTACTTCTACTAAGTCTACCTTTAAAAATATAAGGTTAAAATATTTCGTAAAATTATCTATCGTATCGACTATAGGAATTGATTTTTATTAAGAGATATTTCGCAACTTTAGTTAGGTGTAGAACAATCCATTACAAAATATAAATAATCAGGGGCTGGTAGCTCACTGGGAAATAGGTGTTGTTGCTAAGGTATTTTAAGTTGGAAATCTTATGACATGTTATATAAATTAAATAAATCTATTCTAATCATGTATGTAGCCTGTTCTTTTAATTAAAAAAATAGATTAGTATATTTAATACTTAGTTGCATTTTTACCTTTACTAAGTTTACCTTTAAAAAATAAAGTTAGAGTATTTCGTAAAATTATCTATTGTATAGACATTTGGAAGATTTTTATTAACGGATATTTCGGAACTTTGGTTAGGTATAGCACAATACATTGCAAAATATGAATAATATTCAGGGGCTGGTAGCTCATTGGGAAAAAAATGTAGTTGGTAAGGTATTTTAAGTTGGAAATCTTCTGACATGCTACATAAGTTTAAATAAATCTTTTCTAATCATATATGTAGCCTGTTATTTTAATTAAAAAATAGATTAGTAGGCTATATTAGATATTTAGGTTTAAAATATCACTTTTACTAAGTTTACCTTTAAAAAAATTAGGTTATAGTATTTCGTAAAATTATTTTTATTATATCGATTTTGGAAGATTTTTTATTAACAGATAATTCGCAACTTTACTTAGGTATAGTACAATCCATTACAAAATATAAATAATAATCTGGGGCTGGTAGCTCACTGGGAAGAAAGTGATGTTGCTAAGGTATCTCTTGGGAAGATTTTTTTATTAACAGATATTTCGCAACTTTAGTTAGGTATAGCACAATTCATTACAAAATATAAATAATCAGGGGCTGGTAGCTCATTGGGAAAAAAGTGTTATTACTAAGGTATTTTAAGTTGGAAATCTTATGACATGCTATATAAATTTAAATAAATCTATTCTAATCATATATGTAGCCTGTTCTTTTAATAAAATAGATATGTATATTAGATACTTAGGTTTGAATTTTCACTTTTACTAAGTTTACCTTTAAAAAAATAAGGTTATAGTATTTCGTGAAATTATCTTTTGTATCGACTTTTGGAAGACTTTTTTATTAACAGATAATTCGCAACTTTAGTTAAGTATAGCACAATCCATTACAAAATATAAATAATAATCAGGGGCTGGTAGCTCATTGGAAACAGTGTTGTTGCTTAGGTATTTTAGGTTGGAAATCTTATGACATGCTATATAAATTTAAATAGATCTATTCTAATCATATATGTAGCTTGTTCTTTTAATAAAATATATTAGATACTTAGGCTTGAATTTTTACTTTTTTACCAAGTTTACTTACTTACTTACTTCACTGGCAATCGACGTACCCCGTAGATTCATGGCTGCGCGGAAGGGAAACATAGCTCTCATACCCTCCCTATCCTGAGCTAATACTCTTTCCAATCATTCCCTGTATAATCTACTTCCCTCACATCATAGTGTAACTGTTATTCTCCCATCTCATTCTTTGGTTGTACCAACCGGCGTGTTTCCCCTTTCCCCTCGGGCTTTCCCTACAAGAACTTTCCATTGGCAAGTCCTTTCAGTTCCCCATATACGTGCAACATGTCCACTTTTCCTTAAGTTTACCTGTTAAAAATTTAAGGTTATAATTTTCTGGTAAAGTTATCTATTCTAGGCCTATTTTTAATTAACAGATATTTCGCAATTTTGGTTAGGTATAGCGCAATCCATTACAAAATGTCTAGGAGAATCAGGGGATGGTAGGCTCATTTGGGAAAAAGTAGACTTGCTAATGGTATTTTAAGATGGAAAAAAACCTAAATATCAACTCAGTACTCTTATATTACATTCAAATAATTCAAGACATCGGCCACCTACTGCAACATAAGTTGAAAGAAATAGCTTTCTTAAATGCATTATACTAGTAACTGGTACATAGTGCTATGGATCTGTGCTGAAACCAAAAACCTTAAATAGCCAGTTCCCATTCTGTGATGCTACCAATCTGTATAATAATTGTGATCATGCATGTCGGGTCCTCCAGTCATTATACTTGGTTTATTTAAAACTTGGAGTCGCAACATAAGAGTCCTAAGAGACTGGGTGATCCAGAAACATATTTATTTTTAATACTAATATTGGTTTATTATTAAAATATTAGTAGTGAGTTTAGGAGGCTTAGGCTGTAGCGTACATCACAATTGTGTGTAGTAAACAATCAGTTACGGCGATCCAGAAATATTTTTTTTGAACTCAATAATATTTCTGATTATGCGCATACGGTGGATTTTTGTTTAAAAAAATGTAGAGGCAAGTGAAAAATCAAGTTTGATTTTGACGATTTAGAGTAGAGGTCAAAAAATTAAATTATAATAGCTCTATGCCTGCAGATATCTAACTCAGTTAAACGGAAGTCCTAGCTGTTTTTACACTTTATCATGCCATTGTCTTTTAGTTTTCAAACTTTAATAGATAGTTTCTAACATATTATCAAAAATCCAAAATTCGTTTTATTTTATGCACAGTCTCGCTTTAAAGTGGGTTGAATTAATGGAATCGAGTTATAATCTAGGAAGCCTTGGCGTTTGACATAATTCTATGCCAAGGACGTACAACCTGGTTGAATTGTTCTCCAACAGAAAACAAGTGTCTGCTAGAGTTTATGTTAGAACCACTATGTTAATGACACGTGTCTCTGCTATCAGATTTAGATTTATATAAGATATTGATATTTATTTATTTATTTATTAACTTACTACTGAGCCCCTTGGGACCGCATAATATCTATAATTTTCATTTTACTTTGATAGGTGAGAAAAGTACCAAGTTAGGGTGCAGAAAATGGGCAACTTGGATGTACATCAGTATATTTCATAGTTTATTGAACATCTGGTTCCCCATAGAGATTAGTTGGTTATCCTGTTAGAACAATAACTAATGTATGTTTCTATTGTAATATGGGGGCTTTAGGTTAAAATTTCCTCAACTACTCATTGAAGTTTAGGGTAAAGGGGGGATTTCCGATCATGGAGTTAATTCCAATCACGATTTTATTCAGAATCCACCATTTCAGCTACGTTCTGCATATTATTGGCATCTCCTGGGAAGTGTTTCAAGCATTGTGTATGTTGACAATGCTAGTTGAACAGCATCTCGGCAGTCTGGTGGACATTTTATGTCCCTCATACTTTTCTTCGAAGGGGGGTTAAGCTGATTTATACCAGGTAAGTTTTGCATGTTTCATTTAAATGTTTTTCTTTCCAGGTTGTGATAACAGTGTGAATATTAATATGAAATAATTACTTATAGTTTCAACATTTAACTCCAATACGAAGTTATGCGAATACTGATCGGAATTACCCCGAGTGGTAGACGTGACTTGCAATTGTAAGAATATTTTTATTCTGTTATCAAACGTTTAAATCAAGAAATTAATCTATAATAATAATAATAATAATAATAATAAGAATAATATACTTCATTTTACTTGGCAGAGTTAAAACCTTAATGCCTTATCCATCAGTCAACCGGGTTCGATAAAAAATACAAAAATTGCTGTTAAATCTAAATTATAATAAATAAAATTATTAAATAATATCTCTACTATACAATTATTGAGATATTATTTAATAATTTTATTTATTATAATTTAGATTTAACAGCAATTTTTGTATTTTTTATCGAACCCGGTTGACTGATGGATAAGGCATTAAGGTTTTAACTCTGCCAAGTACTCTACTATACAATTATTCAAGTCCCGTTGGGGTCAGGATTTTTAAACTGACCCAAACCCTCTGGCGGCACTATGGCCCTGGGGTCGACTCAGCCTCTAACGGAAATGAGTACCAGACACTTGTTCTGGGGTAAAGGCGGCCGTCACGCAGGGCTGACAACCCGGCTGACATAAAGTGCCGATTGTCTAGAAAAAGTGGGAGCCTTAACCTCCTACTACCCCAAGGGCCTCCGGGCCTGTTGTGGGATCCCCCCCTTTTACTATACAATTATTATTTACAATATTTTTGATTTACTCTAGATTTAACGAATAAAATATAACATTTACAAGATAGAAAAATGAGAAAAAATACTATTAATGACATAGAATAAATTTAGTTCTGGAGAAAAATTAATTATGCGTCTGATGAAAGATACCTGTTGTGATGTGAGCCGGGACAGCTGATTGTGGTACAAGTCCACTTCGTGTTCAGAACATTTATGCAGAATGCAGGGGATGTGACATATCAAAGAATTCAGTGCATGAGTTTTGTTCGCAGAGAAAGTAACTTTTGCATTTTTGTGTATTTCAGGTTTTTATTTAGCTTTCAACAATGTGATCAGAATTACCCAAGTGTCTGGGGAACTCCGATTAATTCCATGTACTAGAGTAGAATGCAATTTTTTTCAGGTTACTTGGGAGTATATTTGTATTTTTATATATGACTAACCATGAAATAGAACAGTAAACAGTTATCTTTATCTATTTAATTCCTTTTTACGAATAATAGGCTATTACAGTTATTTGACTAATTGCTAAAGTGATAGATGTTTCCTCACTTCACCCTAAGGCATATCTGGCATTTTGCAGAAAAAATCGACTTATACATTTATCAGATATTTATTCACATGTTGCAACAATGCGTATTTCAGTTTTTTTCTTCAATGTATGTACGTGGACGCCTCGAAATGCTTAAGTAATTATGCCGTCTCTTTGCGGTGAATCGTGGTCTGATTTCTTACAGTGATCAATGGTTCGAGTGCTACTAGAAAGGAATTCTCTCATGAAATTTCAGTTAGTGTATGGGATGGTGCTCACCCAAGTTCGTGAGGAATTTGAGTTGATAGGATCAGTTAGCGTCTTCAGATTAAAAAATAATAATTTTAAAAAACTAAAACAACACGCTTATTAGAAAACCGAAATCAAAAGAAAAATAATTTTAATTTCCAACACGCTTGGGATAAATTTAAAGTGGTCAACAAAAAAATCATCTCCAACACATACAGAATAAAACTAGAATTATCAACAAAAAGAAAATAATTTTACCATCAAAAGCGTGGAGTGCTCTATATCAATTACCCGGTAATATATTTGATAATAAACAGATATTGGTAAAGTAAAGTCTCTAAGAAGAAAATGTAAAAATCATAAAAATCACCCCACACTTTCGATGGTAAAATTATTTTCTTTTTGTTGATAACTCTAATTTTATTCTATAGCCTATGTGTTGGAGATGATTTTTTTGTTGACCACTTTATTTTGTCCAAGCGTATGGAAATTAAATTATTTTTCATTTTTTAGTTTTCTAATAAAGCGTGTTCTTTTAGTTTTTTAAAACTATTATTTATTTTTTATTTATTTTTTATGTTTTATATATTGGAAATTAAAATTATTTTTCATTTTTGAGTTCAGTTTTCTAATAAAGTGTGTTGTTTTAGTTTTTAAAACTATTATTTATTTTTTATTTTTTAGTTTTAATATTTTACAGAATAAGATAAGAATGTAAATATCTTTAAATTCCATACTATTCTATTATTACTCTTCTAAAAAAAAATCCTCCCCAGCCGGATTTGAAACAGCGACCTATGGATTAGGCCTACTCAAATTATATGCCACTAGTTCACCGCTCTACCAACTGAGCTCTTACAACGATTGACTAAAAACTAGATAAGTCCGCAACCTATTATACCAGTTTTCATTTTTTTTATTTTCGGATCCTTCTGGCCAGGATTTTAGAAACAAAATATGAAATTATTGTATTGCCACGGGTCCTCTACACGTATACAAAGTTTCAAGTCGATCCAATGTTTCTAAGTGGGTGAAAATCGCGTTGAATGATTCCGTTACATTGACACAAAAACACTTTTTTTATTTTCTGATGATTATGGCCAGTATTTTAGAAAATAAATATGAAATTATTGTATTGTCACGGGTCCTCTACAAGTTATACAAAATATCAAGTCGATCCAATGTTTCTTAGTGGGTGAAAATCGGCTTTTAAAGATTCCGTTACATTGATACAAAAACACTTTTTTTGATTTTCTGATGATTATGGCCAGGATTTTAGAAAATAAATATGCAATTATTGTATTGTCACGGGTCCTCTACAAGTATACAAAGTTTCAAGTCGATCCAATGATTTTAAGTGGGTGAAAATCGCGTTGAAAGATTCCGTTACATAGATAGATAGATACAGGTCAAGCTAATATAAAGCGTGTAAAAATTGTCTTGATGATGTATTATAAACAACCATGTCTTGAAAATGACCTCACACAAGGAGACTGAAACGTCGACTTGAATTAAATACATTGTTTGACTGAAATAACGATTAATTATTGTTTTTATTATTATTAACTACTCTCAGGGAATAATATTTATAAAACATATTATATAGGCCTATCTAATTTTAATTGTTTAAGTAACTCTCGCAAGAGATTGCTCCTACCTCATTTGAAGACGTGCTTCTTCTAGCTCTACATCCCATTATGGGTCCCTGCTGCTGTTAAGACACTTTTCCACACATCCCTGTCTAACTCCCTCCATCTTCGTGTCCATCCCCAGACCCGGAGCTTTCGGAGATCCTCCTCTACTCCATCCATCCATCTCAGCTTTGAAGATGTACTGATACAGAAAAAATTAATAAAAATGCAATGTATACATTAGATTCGAATGTGTCTAAATGACGAGTACATTGAGTCTAAGGGAAACAGTTTTCAGGTAGGGCCTACATTTTAAATTCACAACGGTTTGAAGCAAGATGATGCACTATCTTTTCTGTTAATCAATTTTGTATTAGAGCATGTCACTAATTGTTCATAGAACCCCCAGGGGGTTCGCAAAATATTTCAAAGGGTACGCCAAAACTTTTCCGTAATGGCGGGTTTCGAGGTTAGGTCTACTATTGTTTCCATCATTTCTGCAGCATTGGTAATAATAATAATAATAATAATAATAAATAGGCTAATAATAATAATAATAATAAGAATAGTAATAATAATATTAAATAATAATAATAATAATCGTCATCTTCTTCTTGTAAGCCCAGGTTTCCATTAACAGAGATTTAGGCGCTCTCCCCTACAGAGAAGAATTTGAATCATACTAATTTAGTTACACTTGTTTTCGTATAGATGTCATTTGAGTGGTCCGTGGTCAGCGTTCCGCCTCATACTTACATCTAGGAAACCAAGGTAGTACTAGGACGGGAAAATTCGGTAAATTTTGCTTAGAGGTCTTTTCATTCAGGCTTAAAGATCTTTTACGATCCTGAAAATCTTCACACTCGGGACCCACGGCTTAAAGTCCCTCCCGGAGTACTTGTTCCTTGGATTTTTCCATCCTAAAAAATCCATCGACCCCGGCCGGGTTTGAACCCGCGACCCTCGGAACGAGAGGCAAGGAGCATAAGCAATAGTCTACCGCGGCCAATAATAATAATAATAATAATAATAATAATAATAAAATGTTAATAAAAATTTTACCATCAAAAACGTGGGGTACTTTTTATGGTTTTTACGTTTTCTTCTTAGAGACTTTACTTTTACCAATATATGTTTATTATCAAATATATTAATTGATATAGAGCACCCCACGCTTTTGATGGTAATTTTTTTGTAGATAACTCTAGTATTATTCAAGATGTGTTGGAGATGATTTTTTTGTTAACCACTTTAATTTTTATCCCAAGCGTGTTCAAATTAAAAATTATTTTTCATTTTTTAGTTCGGTTTTTCTAATAAGCGTGTTGTTTTAGTTTTTTAAAACTATTATTTATTTCCTATAAAGATGACGTTGCAAAGTGTTATGTAGTCTTCTCCATTCAACTGCCTGTTCATCTCTCTTTGGTACAAAAGTTTTCCTAAAATTGTTATTCTCAAATACTCGTAATCTTTACTCCTCCCTTAAAAGTTCTTGCTTCCCATCAACATAACAGAACTGGAAGACAAATAATGGAGTCTATTTATCTACAGTGTTTCTGCCCCAGGGCAGGTATTTCACTGCAATCATAGCATTTTCATGTTATGTTTTGCAGCTTTAACTAGGGAATTATATGTGTGATAGCTTCTCGTTGCTTTCCACACCGGATAAATTATAAAGATGATAATGTCAAAGAAGATGACCGATGATTTTTGGGGACCGTTGGGCCATAGGCTTCCTGATATTTGCCTTACAGTTGAGGAAAACCCCCCGAAAAAACCTCACCCAGGAGCCTGTCCCGACCGGGAAATAATACGTTGACAAGGCAGTACGCTACCTCGAGACCACAGCGGAGCGGTGGACAGAGGAGAATAAAATTCACCAAGATATGAGGGCGGAAAATTATACATATATCATTTTAAAACAGAAGCTGAGGATATGTTCGCGAAGCCATGAACCTACGCAATAGTTTCGATAGTGTCATTGAGTTAATGCAAGTGCAAGACTACAAAATCAGCATTGAGTTGTAACTTCATCCTCTGAAGAAATCGTACGTGATATTTAGCTTTAGACTAATTCCATTGTAATATGAGGCATTTCTTAAACTTGCATGAGTTACTTGGTGGTGTAACTTAAATACTTTTGTCAAGGACTCACACATGCAGACGCAAATAATGACCACGCCAACATAAAAAAAAGCTCCAAGCGTGACAGACCCACAATGCCCTTGGCTGAACATCCACTTGTGTTAATCACAGAGGTAGACGATCATCTGGCCAATGTAGTGGTGACACGTGGTCAGCATGTCGGGTCCCCCAGCCGTTATAGCTGGTATTCTCAACCTGGAGTCGCTAATTATTGCAGCTATCCAAATGCCTCATGATGCTGGATGGACACAGTCCCATACTGGCCGAAATTCCATTAAAAATCTCTTCCTCCATAGAGACTCGAACCAGCGCAAGTCCCGTGGCTTTGCGCCAAGGCTTCCTGCCTTAACCACTCGGCTACTTTTCTTAAAACATTGCACTTTTGACAAACTACATGTTGAAGTTGATTTAAAACTCCACGAAGCGACAGGCCTAGAAGTCCTTGGTCTACCAGCCGGCTACTGACCTCACACCCACGTGTTTTAACGACAGAAAATCATCCAACCAGTGTAGCCGTGACATGTGGTCAACATGTCGGGTGTCCCATCCCTTATGCCTGGTTTTCTTGCCATTTATTAACGATTAATATCTATATTGACGTAGTCCATTGTTGAGCCATTGCCTCTCCTTTGTAAGGAGTTACTGGACGAAGTATATTTAGTTAACTTATTCGCTTATATATGTCATGGATGGCATGCGGTCAACACATCGATCCAATGAGACATCTGACAGACTACTAAGGTATTACTAGGACGTTGACATCGATAAATTTTGTTTAGAAACCTCTTTATTCAGGCTTAAGGATCTTTTACGAGCCTCGAAATCTTCAGACTAGGGATCCATGGCTTGAAGTCGCTCCCGGAGGAAGCTCTCCACACATTCCTATCCTGAACTAATTTTATCCAATCATCCCCTGTATAATCTATTTCCGTCAAATCATGGTTAATTATCTACTCCAAGCTCATCCTTGGTCTACCAACTGGGCGTATTCCTTCTAGTTTTCCCACAAAATGCTTCTATAGCCCTCTTTCATTCTCCATTCGTGCCACAAATCCTACCCATCGCAATCTAAAAGACTATTTTTTTCTAATTATATATGGTTATAAATATCATGTAGCTCACTGTAATGTATGTAAGTCTTCTCCATTCGCCTGTCTGTTCATCTCTCTTTGGACAAAAAAGTTTCCTGAGAAACTTTATTCTCAAATACTCGTAATCATTTTTCTCCCATATAGTAAGAGCCCATGTTTATCATACGTAATGCCACGAGTGATTTCAAATTTATCTAGAGAATTTGGAAATCAAGAGTGACATTTGTTAGGACTATTTAACGAATACAATTAAGCAGTTTACTCACAAATCATTATTTAACTATAGTTATTTTAAAATATTTATATATTTAATGTAAACGGCGTTGTTTGAAAACAAATGAGAAACGATTGATAAGCTTGATTTGCTTCTTTTGTTCATCACTGCAACCAGATCACAATATTATTTATTGCCAAAGGATCGCAATTTTGTAAGAATGCACCCTAGTGGAGAAATTTATAACCAACGTAATGTGTATTAATTAATTTCTGATGTCCTATGATGTAAATATGTCAATTATGTTTTCCTGCAACGTCATTTCCTGGAAAATAATTCGTTTAAGAAAATGCAAACAGTGTTTCTTTTTTTTGTGGTATAATCAATTGTTACAAATGTTTTTATATTATCTCTCGCATGCGCTTTTTGTTGACATTCATGCACTATATATACAATCTGGTAGCCGTATTTCTTGGAGGGTCAGTCACTGCAAAATAATGCTATGACCTATTCAGAATGTTAAAAAGGAGGTACTCTCTTTATTATGATAAACTTTAGTTAGTAAATTCTAGGCGAAACACGACTGTGATTGGTCGTAAATAAATATCATTGTAATGTGATTGGTCATTGACTCCCATTTGGGGCATGAGTTAGTCATCCATATTATATAAGTGGGAGAATAACAGTTTTATATATTTTCAGTAAGCTTTTTTGAGAGTAGTTGAGACGCTAATAGTCCCTGTAATGCATAATAGCATGTATTTCCAGCATGTAATATTATTACTTTAGTGATTCTGGTCTCTGTTCCCAGTCGTTTCAGTGTTACGGAAGTGTTACTGCACTTTTGTATCGCCTTGCGAATGGCGACTGTTAAAAATTATAAAAACTCTTTCTGATATCAACTAAAGTATACATTTATTTTGTTATGTGAGCCTGCGTGAATATTAATCAACAGTCACTAAACACAAACTCACAGACACAATCAAACACACAATACTTTTTACTTTATGTAACATCTACACTTCACATACCTGAAATCTGTATGTATTATGTTTGTTTATTCAATAAAGATTAGATAGTAGTTATGGACATAGAGCAGACCCGGGGATAAGGGCATTATGCCCGAGGTAACCCGGGGGTGGTGGTGGGGCTCTAAATAAAAAAATAAGAATAAATAACAGTTGGTTGGTTAACCCGAACTGTATATTTATTATGTATTTCAATAAAGATTAGACATACATAGAGACATAGAGCAGACCCGGGGATAAGAGCATTATGCCCGTGGTTACCCGCGGGGTGGTGGTGGGGCTCTAATAAAAAAAATAATATATAACAGTTGGTTGGTTAACCCGAATTGTATATTTATTATGTATTTCAATAAATATCAGATATACATTGGGACATAGAGCAGACCCGGGGATAAGGGCATTATGCCCGTGGTAACCCGGGGGGTGGTGGTGGGGCTCTAAATACAAAATAAAAATAAATAACAGTTGGTTTGTTAACCCGAATTGTATATTTGTTATGTATTTAAATAAAGATTAGATATAGATAGGGACATAGAGCAGACCCGGGGACAAGGGCATTATGCCCGAGGTAACCCGGGGGGTGATGGTGGTGGGGCTCTAAATAAAAAATAAAAATAAATAACAGTTGGATGGTTAACCCGAATTGTATATTTATTATGTATTTCAATAAAGAATAGATATAGATAGAGACATAGAGCAGACTCGGGGATATGGGCATTATGCCCAAGGTAACCCGGGGGGTGGTGGTGGGGCTCTAAATAAAAAATAAAAATAAATAACAGTTGGTTGGTTAACCCGAATTGTATATTTGTTATGTATTTCAATAAAGACTAGATATAGATAGGGACATAGAGCAGACCCGGGGACAAGGGCAATATGCCCGAGGTAACACGGGGGGTGGTGGTGGGGCTCTAAATAAAAAATAAAATAAATAACAGTTGGATGGTTAACCCGAATTGTATATTTATTATGTATATCAATAAAGATTAGATATAGATAGAGACATAGAGCAGACTCGGGATATGGGCATTATGCCCAAGGTAACCCGGGGGGTGGTGGTGGGGCTCTAAATAAAAAATAAAAATAAATAACAGTTGGTTGGTTAACCCGAATTGTATATTTGTTATGTATATCAATAAAGATTAGATATAGATAGAGACATAGAGCAGACTCGGGGATATGGGCATTATGCCCGAGGTAACCCGGGGGGTGGTGGTGGGGCTCTAAATAAAAATTAAAAATAAATAACAGTTGGATGGTTAACCGGAATTGTATATTTATTATTTAGATTTTTAGATTTTAGATTTATTATGTATTTCAATAAAGATTAGATATACATAGGGACATTGAGCAGACCCGGGGATAAGGGCATTATGCCCGTGGTAACCCGGGGGGTGGTGGTGGGGCTCTAAATAAAAAATAAAAATAAATAACAGTTGGATGGTTAACCCGAATTGTATATTTATTATGTATTTCAATAAATATATACATAGGGACATAGAGCAGACCCGGGGATAAGGGCATTATGCCCGTGGTAACCCGGGGGGTGGTGGTGGGGCTCTAAATAAAAAAAATAAAAAAATGCAGTTGGTTGGTTAACCGGAATTGTATATTTATTATTTAGATTTTTAGATTTTAGATTTATTATGTATTTCAATAAAGATTAGATATACATAGGGACATAGAGGCAGACCCGGGGATAAGGACATTATGCCCGTGTTAACCCGAGGGTGTGGTGGTGGGGCTCTAAATAAAAAATATAAAAATAAATAACAGTTGGTTGGTTGACCCGAATTGTATATTTATTATGTATTTCAATAAATATTAGATATAGCTAGGGACATAGAGCAGACCCGGGGATAAGGGCATTATGCCCGTGGTAACCCGGGGGGTGGTGGTGGGGCTCTAATAAAAAAAAAATAAAAAAAATGCAGTTGGTTGGTTAACCGGAATTGTATATTTATTATTTAGATTTTTAGATTTTAGATTTATTATGTATTTCAATAAAGATTAGATATACATAGGGACATAGAGCAGACCGGGGATAAGGGCATTATGCCCGTGGTAACCCGGGGGTGTGGTGGTGGGGCTCTAAATAAAAAAATATAAAAATAAATAACAGTGGTTGGTTGACCCGAATTGTATATTTATTATGTATTTCAATAAATATATACATAGGGACATAGAGCAGACCCGGGGATAAGGGCATTATGCCCGTGGTAACCCGGGGGGTGGTGGTGGGGCTCTAAATAATAATAAAAAATAAAATAACAGTTGGTTAACAACATGTACATTTTTAATTTTACAGACTAGTTCTTTTACGCCGAGATGTATTTTTCTTGATATTTGTGAATTCCGAATTTAGGAGAGATAATTAGACTACTAAAGATCAGGAAGGAGATGCACAAAGAAATTAAACACAGGCTCAATTCTGGAAATGCATGCTATTATGCATTGCAGAGACTTTTGATGTCCCAACTCCTTTCAAAGAACGTTATACTGAAATATTTTAAACTATTATTCTACCAGTTATATTGTATGGATGCGAAACATGGACTCTTACTTTAAGGGAGGCAAGGAGATTACAAGTATTTGAGAATAAAGTACCTAGGGAAATTTTTGGACCAAAGAGAGATGAACAGACAGGTGAATGGAGAAGATTACATAACAATGAACTACATGGTCTTTATAGGAAGTCAGATACAGTAAGAATAGTTAAGTCTCGTAGACTGCAATGGGCAGGACATGTTGCACGTATGGGGAGTGAAACACTTGCATGGAAGCTTATTGTAGGAAAGCCAGAGGGAAAACTCCCAGTTGGTAGTCCAAGAGTGAGGTGAGAGAACAACATTGACTATGATTTGAGGCAAGTAGATTATACAGGGAATGATTGGAAAGCATTAGCTCAGGATAGGGATGTATGGAGAGCTTATGTCCGCCCGGCCATGAACCTACGGGTTCGAGAGTGCCAGTGAGTAAGTAAGTAAGTATAGATTGGCGTTAGACTTAGGTATGCATATATATACGAAAACGTAAATTTTCGGTATAAAATTATGTATTAGCCATTTTTCTAAAATGTTCACCACATTAGAAACATTTACATGACAATGATATGTATAAATATGTTTAGACATTAAGATTTAAGCCAATTTTGACAGAACTACGCATTAATTTAGTTACAGACACATCCGGGTTTTTGTCTTTATGGGGCCAGGCGTCAGGAATGAACAATGGAAACGTGACGTCACCAATGAGTTATTAGTCAGAAAGTAATGATTAAGTTTTCTGATCGATATAGCATGTTATTTAAGTACTGTATGCTTAGTGTTTAACATTAAATCAATTTTCAACATTAAATTGAGTTCGATATTTAACTTATAGAAAAAAGATAACTCCATGTCCCAAAAGGGGTCTTGCCCTACCAGTTGGCTACGGGACTCACTTCCACATGTGTTGATCACATAGGTGGACGATAATCGAGGAGGTATATGGGATGTGCTTATTGCAATTATACAAATTACCGTAAACCGGGGTAACTTTGACTCGAGGGGCTACTTTGACAGAATTGGTGCTTCTTTGAGATTTTAAATTTCTTCCGTGTTTTGGGCTATTTTGACAACAATGCAATGGTGTAGATAATTCCTTGAAGGCGCACGAATGATTAAGTTGTTTTAAAAGCGGATGTCATTTATTGGAGACACATCTGTGTCACTTTCAACAACAATGAATTGCCAGCAAGGATAAAATTAATTTCTTAATAATTTCTTAGTAGTCCACCGCTGTAGTCTCCAGGTAGCGTGCTGCCATGTCACGCAGCGGGCCCGGGTTCGATCCCCGGTCGGGGCAGTTTATCTGAATAAGGTTTTTATCGGGGGTTTTCCTCACCTGTAAGACAAATGTCAGGAAAACTTTAAGGCCCAAACGGTCCCCGAAATCATTTGGCCATCATCCTTATCATTATCATCCTTACCATTATCATTATCATCATCATCCTTCACCGGTGTGGAAAGCAACGGGAAGCTACCACACCTACACAATTCCCTAGTAAAGCTGCAAGCATAGCATGAAAATGCTATGATTGCGGTAAAGGACCTGCCTTCGGGCAGAATTACTGTGGATGGATGGATGATTATTTTGTATACATTTTGTAAAAATAATGAACGGAGATCGATAGTTTTTGTGACTACAAAAATAAATTAAGTAAAATGAGTAAGCCTACCTTCTTTCCAAAGAACATACCCAAAAATCGTGGACATCCTCCGATGTTATTACCATTAAACTATTACTATTTTTATAATCAGTTAGACATTTTATTAATGCAGAACAGGCTCAACTCTATGTATACGATGGAGTAGATAGTGATTCAGACCGCCACTCAGTGAGAGTAAGAAATAAAGAAAGAATATCCCTTAGAAATAGAAGTCCGGTGGCAAGAGAATAAAATATAACTTAGACTATTTAACTCATGCCCCAAATGGGAGTCAATGACCAATCACGTTTCAATGATTTCTGTTTTACAAACCAATTAGAGTCGTGTTTCACGAAATATTTATCAGTGTTATAATTACCATATTAAAGAAAGCTCCTCCTTTTTAATATTCTGAACAGGTCTGACCATTATTTTGCAGTGACTGAGCCTGTGAGAAATACGGCTTCCAGATTGTATATATAGTGCATGAATGTCAACACATGCCGCATGCGGGAGTTAATGTAAAACATTTGTAGCAATTGATTATACCACAAAAAGAAACCACTGTTTGAACTTTCTAAAATGTGTTTTTTCCCAGGTAATAATCTAGAAAAATATAATTGTCATATTTACATCATACGACATCACAAATGAATTAATATACAGTTTGATGCGTTTCATTTTTTCTCCAATAGAGAGCATTCTTACAATATTGCGTTCCTTTGGCAATAAGATAGTATGATCTGGTTGCAGTGATAAACAAAAGAAGCAGATGAATCGTACATATCGTTTCTCATTTGTTTTCAAACATCGCCGTTTACATTAAATGTATAAATATTTTAAAATAACTATAGTTAAATAATAATTTGTGAGTAAACAGCTTAATTTTATTCGTTAAATAGTTCGAAAAAATGCCACTCTTGATTTCCAAATTCTCTAGATAAATTGGAAATCACTCCTGGCATTATAAACTTTAAAGGAAAATAAATAAATTTTTTTAAAATTCAGAATTACAGAACCTTTCGTTGTAATAAACTATTTATTTTTTAAAAATAGATTTTATATTCATAATTTAGTCACCATATTATAATTGCATCAATTTCAATGGAGTAAAACAAACATATGGGCAAAATTATACTTCAAGACGTACAGATTAGCAAGTCGATTTTCTAAGTTTTAATGATTTATTAACGGATAAAATTTGCATTTTAGCCATTCTAAGAGTCAGTTTTAGCCACTTTTTCTCACTGGGTGTTGGCAACCCAGGTAACCACCATCATGAGCAGGTTCTCGTAAGTTAGGGAACGTCTGTTGTCGGAAAGCACATTTTGTGCTGGGAGAAACTACTTTTCTAATGTGTTCAATTTTGCAATGTTCAGTGTCTAAAATGGGATGTTTACAGAAACTTGAGCGACTCTGTATAAATCTGAAGGCGACGATTTATTCTCCTTCATGGATACGCTGTGTTGTAGTAAAGTAGGCCTGTGCGTAGATTTTCTTCTGACATGCGAGTTCCACTACTCATAGGCTATAGGCCAATGCTTATCGCGACCCACACGTTGCTGTACAGTAAATTGCCTTTCGACTGAAACTTTTATTTCGCACATCTTACAAACACCACTTTACCGTCCGTAGACAAAACATAATATGTAAATTCAGATAAAATCTGTCTTAAAAGACAAGATTAAGATGGCTTTATTTTCGGAATGGCTGAACGAAACTACGAAACTAAACACCGACATTTCCTGTCTGAGAATCTGTAATTAACTACAATTGTGACAGAGTTGCTAACGCCCAATGAGAAAAAGTTGCTAAAACTGGTAGATAAAAATTACTAGAAATTATTATATTATTATATTCACGAGGAAAGTTATATTTTAAAACTTGGAAAATGGACTTACCGATCCGCGCCTTTCATGTATAATTTTCTCAATACCTTATTTTTAAATTGGGAATTTAATTTTGTGATTTTGCCACATGTAATTTTGAACTTAAGATATTTTGGGGGATATTTACTGGTGGGAGACTAAGGGCCTACTCAGACGAGCCTAGTATTTGTTGTATCATTAGACAATAGTATATTGCTAGAACTAAATTACACACCTAAATTATCAGGGGCAAATGAACTATGTCTTGGAACCCGGGTCCCACACTTAATGGGCCGAATATCTGCTCACGCGGAGTTCACTTTTGACTTTGAATTTTCTTTACTCTAAAGGAATTGCTGTAATTATAATAATATATTATGACAAAATATAGATATAACTTATGGCCTTATTTAAGAAATAAATATATTGTTATAACATAAAATACAAATTTGTGAATGTGTATTACAAACTGATAATTTATAAGGTCATTATGTATACTTGATAAATTGTAATATTAAGTTTAGGTTAAGGTTAAGTATATATAAGTTTAAGTAGATATAAGATTAATACTTCCATCTTATGTACATTATTAGATAGCATTGTATAAGAAACAAAATTTGACTAAGAAAATATAATGTAATATAACTGTAAACACTTTAGATTAAGTTTCAACTAGCCGCACTCTGTAAAATAATAATGAATTGAATAAAGAGATCACTCTAGATAATAAATAGGTAGGCTACAAGAGCAGACCTGGGGATATGGGTATTAAACCCGAGTAAACCCAGGGGGATGGTGGTGGGGCTCTTTAAAAAAGATAAGATTGGTTGGAAAAAAACCCTCAGTGATGATGAAAATTCTCAAAATGAATAAGTAAAAAAATATTTTGTATATCAGGATCGTAAAAAATCATGCATTTTCTTTCTCTTTAAGTTTGTGTAAGTAATATTTTATATGAACTAAAACGCACACAAGTTCTGCATATTATAAGTAATACAAATTACATTTTTATTCGTTGTTTATATCTTATTCTCACTGAGTGATCGTCTAAATCATAGATTCCCAACCAGTGGTTTGCGAACACATAGGGGGGGTTTGCAAATAATTTCAAGGGGTTCGCCAAAACTTCTCCGTAATGGCGGGTTTCGAGGTTAGGCCTATATTATTTCTGCGGCATTTTAATAATAGTAGTAATAATAATATATATTATTATTATTATTATTATTATTATTATTATTTTGAAATTAAACTAACCTAACTATACTGCCCTTTGTTACATATGTGTAACATTGGGAAATTATCACATTATTTCCAAGATAAATTAATATTTACCGCGAATCCAGATTTACAGTTATGTAACATTAGGAATGCATTTCATTTCGCTACAATGGAAATTTAGTCTGCCAGCTTCTTTGTGCTTTAACAATACTAACAACAGTACCGATTATGGAACGGTTACATGGCGGTCAGGCCTTTGATTTTATATGTTCATTAGCTAATACCCGGCGTGCTCTGCTACGCCCAAATAAAAGAAAATTAATGTGCTTTTATGTTTAGTTGAATAAGTAAAAGGAAAAATAATTATAAATTTATATTTTTAGATACCGCGTGCTGATTACTCGGCGTTGCCCTGGAATCTACTTATTCTGATATTCCTGACATAACTGAGCTGAAATACGAAAATTAATGTGTTTTATGTTTAATTAAATAGGTGGGAGGAAACATTTATATCGTAATTATTTTTAGATACCCGGCGTTGTCCGGGAATCTACTCATTCCGATATTCTTGGCATAAATGAGCTGAAAGACGAAAATTAATGTACTTCTTATGATTGTTGAAAAAGTAAAATGAAATATAATTATAAATGTGTATCGTAATTATTTTATGATTACCCGTGCTGATTACCCGGTGTTGCCCGGAATATACTTACCTGGATCTTCTTGGCATAAATGAGCTAAAAGACAAAATTCGTTATTGTGAGATCCGTAAAAGAATACCCGCCATGCTTGCACAGGAATCCACGTATTTGTCTCGATCTTCTTGCCATCAATGAAAGACAAAAATGGTTATTGTGAGTTATCCGTAAGAGAAAAACATATATACTACAATCGCGGGCTTTTTTGTAGAGGGTTCTGAGATATCCAATTTGGCGTAAATTAATCTTGTGTATTTGATATGGTTTTAGGCAGTGTAAGCCATTTAAGCACCAGAGAGCTACTTTTTTCACGTTTTCCACTACAAAGGGCTTTTTCAAAGGTGTAAGAGTTGAGTATCACAACTCTCTTATAGCCTATGTTCATCCCGGGAATCTCCTGAACGTTTTGCAAAAAGCCCCATCACAATCGGAACAATGATATGGCCGCGCATAAAGTACGAACAAACAAACCAACAAACAAACAAACATTCATTTTTATATATTAGATTTTGTATACTTGATAAATTGTAATATTAAGTTTAGGTTAAGTATATATAAGTTTTAGTAGATATAAGATAATACTTCTATCTTATGTACGTCATTACATAGCATTGTATGAGATACAAAATTTGACTAAGAAACCATAATGTAATATAACTCTAAACACCTTATATTAAGTTTCAACTAGCCGCACTCTGTAAAATAATAATCAATTTAATAAAGTAATCACGCTAGATAATAAATAGGGACAAGAGCAGACCTGGGGATATGGGCATTAAGCCCGAGGAAACCCAGGGGGATGGTGGTGGGGCTCTTAAAAAATAGTAATTCTTGCATTTTTTAAAATTCACGTTAATTATTAAGATTGGTTGGAGAAACCCCTCAGTGATGAGGAAAATTCTCGAAATGAAATAAATAACTAATTAGCCTATTCTGTAAATCAAGGTCTTAAAAAAATCATGAATTTTTTTCTCTTTAAGTTTGTCTAAGTTATATTTTATAATATGAGTAACTAAAATGCACACAAGTTGTGCATGTTATAATTAATGCAAATTACTTTTTATTCATTGTTTTATATCTTATTCTCACTGAGTGATGGTCTAAATTAGCGTTTCCCAACCTGTGATTCGCGAACATCCAGGCGGTTTGGAAAGTATTTCATGGGGTTCGCCATAACTTCTCCGTAATGGCGGGTTTCGAGTTTAGGCCTATTATTGTTTCCCTAATTTCTGCGGCATTGTCATAATAATAATATATTATTATTATTATTATTATTATTATTATTTTGAAATTAAATTAACCCTATACTGCCCTTTGTTACATATGTGTAACATTGGAAATTTATCACATTATTTCCACAATAATATTTACCGCGAATCCAGTTTACAGTTATGTAACAACGTTAGGAATGCATTTCATTTCGCTGCCAGCTTCTTTGTGTTTTAACTATAAATACTAACAACAGTGCAGACTAGGGAACGATTACATGGCGGTCAGGCCTTTGATTTTATATGTTCACTAGCTAGTACCCGGCGTGCCCTGCTACGCCCAAATAAATGAAAATTAATGTGCTTTTATGTTTAAATGAATAAGTAAAGGAAAAAAATATAAATTTATGTTTTTTAGATACCCCGTGCTGATTACCCGGCGTTGCCCGGAATCCACTTATTCCGATATTTTAGACATAAATGAGCTGAAATACGAAAATTAATGTGTTTTTATGTTTAGTTAAATAAGTGCAAGGAATAAAATTTTATCGTAATTATTTTTAGATACCCCTTGCTGTTTACCCGGCGTTGTCCGGGAATCTAATCATCCCGATCTTCTTGTCATAAATGAGCTGAAAGAATAAAATTAATGTACTTCATATGATTTGTGAATAATTAAAATGAAAAATAATTATAAATATATATCGTAATTATTTTATGATTCCCCATCCTGATTACCCGGTGTTGCCCAGTAATCTACTTATCTCGATCTTCTTGGCATAAATGAGCTAAAAGACAAATTTCGTTATTGTGAGTTATCCGTAAAAGAATACCCGCCATGCTTGCACAGGAATCTACTTACTTGTCTCGATCTTCTTGCCATCAATGAAAGACAAAAATGGTTATTGTGAGTTATCCGTAAGAGAAAAAAAATTGCTGTCGCGGGCTTTTTTGTAGAGGTTTTTGAGATATTGAATTTGGTGTACATTAATTTTGTGTATTTGTTATGGTTGTGGCAGTGTAAGCCATTTAATCTCCAAAGAGCTACTTTTTTCACGTTTTCCACTACAAAGGGCGATATTTAAGGGTGTAAGAGTTGAGTATCACAACTCTTTTATAGCGTATGTTCATCCCGGGATTCTCCTGAACATTTTGCAAAAACCCCATCACAATCGGACCAACGCCGGTATGGCCGCGCATAAACAAACAAACAAACAAACATTCATTTTTATATATTGGATTATGTATACTTGATAAATTGTATTATTAAGTTTAGGTTAAGTATATATAAGTTTTAGTAGATATAAGATAATACTTCTATCTTATGTACGTCATTACATAGCATTATGAGATACAAAATTTGACTAAGAAACCATAATGTAATATAACTGTAAACGCCTTAGATTAAGTTTCAACTAGCCGCACTCTGTAAAATAATCCATCCATAGTAATTCTGCCCGAAGGCAGGTCCTTCACTGCAATCATAGCATTTTCATGCTATTCTTGCAGCTTTACTAGGGAATTGTGTAGATGTGGTAACTTTCCTTTGCTTTCCACACCGGTGAAGGATGATGATGATGATAAGGATGATGGTGATGGCCATATGATTTCGGGGACCGTTTGAGCCTTAAAGTTTTCCTGACATTTGTCTTACAGGTGAGGAAAAAACCCGATGAAAACCTCACCCAGAAAAACTGCCCCGACTGGGGATCGAACCCGGGCCCGCTGCGTGGACAAGGCAGCACGCTACCTCGAGACCACAGCGGTGGACCTGTAAAATAATAATGAATTGAATAAAGAAATCACGCTAGATAATAAATAGGGGCAAGAGCAGACCTGGGGTATGGGCATTATGCCCGAGGAACCCAGGGGGATGGTAGTGGGGCTCTTAAAAAAAGTTCATTCATGTAGGCCTATTTTTTAAAATTCATGTTAATTATTAAGATTGGTTGGAGAAAACCCTCAGTGATGAGGAAAATTCTCAAAATGAATAAGTAACAAAATATTCTGTATATCAGGATCTTAAAAAAAAAACATGTATTTTTTCTCTTTAAGTTTGTCTAAGTAATATTTCATATGAACTAAAACGCACACAAGTTCTGCATATTATAAGCATAGCAAGTTATATTTATTTCATAATTAAATATAGCCTAAGTAATAAGTAGTTTTATTTTTATTTAATTAATAAATATGGTATTTCGTCAAGTAAACACCAACTCAATTGATTATTTATTCTTTGTTTATATCTTATTCTCACTGAGTGATCGCCTAAATCATCGTTTTACAACTTGCAGTTCGCGAACCCCCAGGGGGTTTGCAAAATATTTCAAAGGGGATCGCCAAAACTTCTCTGTAATGGCGGGTTTCGAGGTTTGGCCTATTATTTTTTCATTAATTTCTGCGGCACTGTAATAATAATAATGATAATAATAATAATTTATTATTTTGAAATTAAATTAACCCTATAATGACCTTTATTACACATGTGTAACATTGGGAATTTATCACATTATTTCCACTATAAATTAATATTTACCGCGAATCCAGATTTATACTTATGTAACAACGTTAGGAATGCATTTGATTTCGCTACAATGGGAATTTAGTCAGCCAACTTCTTTGTGTTTTAACAATACTAACAACAGTACCGATTATGGAACGGTTACGTGGCGGTCAGGCCTTTGATTTTATATGTTAACTAGCTAATACACGGCGTGCACTGTTACGCCTAAATAAATGAAAATTAATGTGCTTTTATGTTTAGTTGGATAAGTAAAAAGGAAAAATAATTGTAAATTTATATTTTTTAGATACCCAGTGCTGATCACCCGGCGATGCCCGGGAAACTACTTATTCCGATATTCTTGACGTAAATGAGCTGAAATACGAAAATTAATTTGTTTTATGTTTAGTTAAATAAGTGGAGGGAGACATGTATATCCTAATTATTTTTGGATACCCTGTGCTGTTTACCCGGCGTTGTTAGCGTATCTACTCATCCCGATCTTCTTGTCATAAATTAGCTGAAAGAATAAAATTAATGTACTTCTTATGATTTAACTTTTATAAGATTCATGATGTGTTCTGTTGAGGTTTATTCAAAATGAATATAAAATTATGGAATATTCACCCGAAAGGTCCGTTTAAATGATTAATTAAGTTGAGACGGACCTTTCAGGTGAATATTCCATAATTTTATATTAATTCTTATGATTTGTTTAATAATTAAAATGAAAAATAATTATTAATGTATATCGTAATTATTTTAAGATTCACCGTGCTGATTACCCGGTGTTGCCCGGGAATCTACTTATCTCGATCTTCTTGGCATAAATGAGCTAAAAGACAGGATTCGTTATGTGCTGCTATGCTTGCACAGGAATCTACGAACTAGCCTCGATCTTCTTGGCATCAATGATAGACAAAAAATAAAAAGTTATTGTGAGGTATCCTTAAGAGATTACACAACATTAAGACGAAATACACCATTGACACGCGCATTTATACTAAACTTGGCGAATATATATATATGATGCTTATGATGGCCAGATGATGTTCAGGGATCGTTTGGACCTTGAAGTTTCCTGAAATGTCTTACATGTGAGGAAATAACCCCGAAAAAAAATCAACGGGGAAAAATTGTCCCAACCGGAGATCGAACTTGGGCCCACTGCGTACGAGGCAGAGACGCTTATCCTGAAACCACATCGGTGGAAATTTATTAAATTATAATTAATAATTTGAACAATAATTGCAAATAGGAGTTAGATGCACAAAGAAATTAAACATCGGCCCATTTCTGGAATGTGTGCTTATATGGCATTACAGGGACTCTTGTCCCAACTCCTTTAAAAAAAGATTAAACTGAAAATATATAAAACTATTATTCTCCCAATTATATATTATATGGATGCAAAACATGGACTCTTACTTTAAGGGAGGAAAGAAGATTACGAGTATTTGAGAATAAAGTTCTTAGGAAAATTTTTTGGCCAAAAAGAGATGAACTGACAAGTGAATGGGGAAAACGACATATAGTGTGCTAAATATTATGTATAGGAACCCAGATTTAATAAGAATAGTTTAAGTCTCGTAGACTGCGATAGGCGGTGCATATGGCACGAATGGGGATTGAAAGAGGTGCATGGGAGCTTCTTGTAGGAAAACCAGAGTGAAAACACCCAGTTGGTAGACAATACATTTATGCATGATTTGAGGGATGTAGATTACACAGGGATGATTAAAAAAATATTAGCTCAGGATAGGGATGTATGGAGAGCTTATGTCTTCGCAGCCATGAACCTACGGGTTCGATAGAGCCAGTTAGTTAATAGGGCTATGATGATTTATTCATCTAACATTCGTTGTTTTTATAACATGAATTCATCTACCTTGCTAGTAAGAACAATGAAAGATGTTTGCTGCATCCACATTTTCGATACTAAGCAATATGGCAACAACGCCATGCGATGAGGTCGGGCGGCAACTTCTGTAATTTTGATCGTCAAAGCGTTTAGCGACGTAATAATAAAAGTCTCAAGCGGAAAGCGATTCACTTTTCTTTCTTTTTCTTTTTGCCGCGTGCACGTTGCAAACAGAAGCTTGTCCCAACAAGCGACACCAAATCTCAACATATTGTTCGACTCACAGTTTAAACAACCATTCAATTAGATTTAACAATTAAATTCCACCGCTGTGGTCTCGAGACTTAACTGTTCTTATTATATCTGGCTTCATAAACATACCATGTAGCTCAATATTATGTAGTTTTCTCTATTCACCTGTCTATCTCTTTTTGGCCCAAAAATCTTCTTAAGAACTGAATTCACAAATACACGTAATATTTTTTTTTCCTCCCTTAAAGTAAGAGTCCATGTTTCGCATCCGTATAATATAACTGGAAGAATAACAGTTTTATATATTTATAGTTTAATGTTTTCTGAAAGGAAAATAAAACGTAGTTTTATTTGATTTTCATATTTATTATATAATTCAGTGACAGCTGTTTCGGTACACTGTACCTTCTTCAGACATGTTAACAAATTATGAAGGTACAGTGTACCGAAACAGCTGTCACTGAATTATATAATAAATATGAAAATCAAATAAAACTACGTTCTATTTTTATTTAATTAATAAATATGGATTTTCATCAAGTAAACACCAACTCAATTGATTATTTTCTGAAAGGAGTTGGGTAGACAAGAGTCCCTGCAATACATAGGCCTAATAAAATGCATTTCCAGAATTGAGTCTATGTTTAGTTTCTTTGTGCAACTCGTTTCTATTTGCCTAATTATTATTCCTAGAAGATTACGAGTGTTTGAGAATAAATTTGTTAGGAAAAATTTTGGACAAAAAAAAAAGATATGAGCAAGCAGGTGAATGGGGAAAACTTCATAATAGTGAACTACATGATATGTGTAGGATGCCGATATAATAAGAAGAGTTAAGTCACACAGACTGCGACGGGCAGGACACATGGCACGAATGGGGAATGAAAGAGATGCATGCAAGCTTCTTGTAGGAAAATCAGAGCGAAAACTCCCAATTGGTAGACCAAGAATGAGGCGAGAGAATAAGATTATCCATGATTTGAGGGAATTAGATTATACAGGGGATGATTGGAAAACATTTGCTCAGGTTAGGGATGAATGGAAAGCTTATGCCAGCGGGGCCATGAACCTACGGGTTCGATAGAGCCAGCGAGTTAGTTAGATATTTGAATTCAGCCGCTTCTACAAAATTTCTAACCTTTACTTTTTCATGTACTGTTTAACTACAGCGAATTTCACATTAGCTGTTTTTTTTTTACAACTACTTTACACTGTTGTCCTTCTTGCTTTTACCTTTTCGTTAACTTGTATTTTTTTCACACAAAGACATGCACACACCACCCAGACCCCAGGTGGGAGATTTTAAAATCCCCTACCTCGCCGGACATGGAACCCGGGTCGCCGGAGTGGAAGGTAGGGACTCTACCAGACTACGCCATCGGCGACGGACCTATTTTAAACAGTGGTGTATTTTGGGTAGTGTTAACCCTTAAATTGGCACAACCAACACAAATTCTTCTGTTAGTTATTTTAATGTTGCGGACCGCAGTGAAAACGGAATATTGTGTAACTGTTCTTATTAGGTATATTGTATAATTAGACACATATTAAGTGATTTCTTTTTGTTCGTTTTCTTCTGATTTATTTAAAATATTAAATGGAATTAAATCAACTGATGTATCCGAAAGGATACATTACGAATTAAGGCCTTAAACCTGGCTCTATATGTTGAGGATTGTATGTAAAGCAAAATAACAGTAGGTGCAAGAAATATGGTTAATGCAATTGCTTCTGTAAGTTGTGTTGCCAATCAGGCAGTTGGTTTATTCCCACATTCTTCTTGCGTGCAGAGTTCATAACCTTACAGAAGTCAACGATATCGAGCTCCTATTACGTCTGGTATGCAGAGTTGTAGACAAAACACACGCACAAATCTCATGACATTAATCCAACCTACAGGAAGCTGTCTCGGTAGGGGCATAGCAAGCGCGCTGTGTGCCTCGTCTGGGATCTCAGGTTCGATTCCTAGCGATTCGGGACGGGTATTGTGATGGTCCTTACCGGGATATTTTGTTTTTTTTCTCAGGGTAATCGTTTCCTCAATTTAATCCCACCATTACTACCCACTCCTCTTTCACCCGACCACGTCATTTCATCGTCATTCATTCATATCACATCACCTCGCACCTTATCTCAAGCCTTGATAATAGAATACTAATAATAATAATAATAATACTAATACTAATAATGATAATGATAATTTTAATAATTACAATTTTAATACTAATATTTTATAATAATATAATTTAACATACCAATAATTCTATATAATTTATCATTTTAATAATAATTTTAATTATTTCATAGATTTTAAACAAAATAATTTTAATAATATAATTTTATACTTTTAATCATACTAATTTAATATTATTATTTAGTAATAAATATTTTAATCATATTTTGATAGTAAAATTTGACATGAATTTTGATAATAAAATTTCAATAATACACTTCTAATAATTATACGAGTAATTCAATAATAATAATTTTAATAATCATATTTTGGTACTAATAATTATAAATAAAATTTTGATAATAATAATTTGTTAATAATAATTTAATAATGTAATTAATAATCAAATTTCAATAAAATTGTAATATAATAATTTTATAATAATAATTTTAAAATATGTAATTTTGATAATTTTAATAATATTAATTTCAATAATAATTTCAATAATAATTTCGATAATATCATTTTGATAATAATTTTAATAGAATAATTTTAATATAGTATTTTAATAATAATAATTGAATAATAATTTTAATAATACTAATAATTTTGATAATAAAACTCTAATAATAACAATTTAATAAAATCATTTTAATAGAATGTGATAATATTTGATAATAATAATTTTC